>BMAW01027736.1:492289-571975 GCA_019974015.1 Nephila pilipes | reverse complement strand
TTTTTTTTTTCAATAATCATGAAATGATGATGGTAGTAAAGTTGATTAATAATTTGACCTTCACAGGATTCCTGAAGGTCAAATTATTAATCAACTTTACTACCATCACGTTCTAGCTGAACTCCGCGAAAGAATGTGGAAAACACGACCCAAATTCGGGAAGGACTAGTCATGGGTTCTCCACCAACACAATGCGCCGGCTCAATCCGAATTGTCTGTCAAGAGGTTTCTAGTCAAGTACAGTATCCTAGTGTCACTATCCACCTTATTCGTTGGATTTTGCTCCTTGCGATTTCTATCTGTTTCCTCAGGTGAAATCTGCATTAAAAGAACAAGATTTGAGTCCGATGAAGCTGGGAAAGGGAAAGCGACATACATATGGAGTGTTGTGAAGGAAAAGGATGGATGTATATTGAAGGTGACAATAAGTAAATAAATATGAAATTAAAATAAAATGTTTCACAGTGCATTCTCATTATTTAACACTTGACTTAAATAAAAATCTACTTTTTATTTAAAACTGCCTTAAGGAATCATAATCTTTCAAAGAGTAATGTTTAATAGTTATTCTTAGTTGTAATAATATCAATTCATAATTTAGTGACTATACCATTTTTATATTAAATTCTTCTAAATTTTCAAACATAGATAAAAGGGAGAATAATACATTTTACAAGCACATTTGACAAATGGAATATGTTTGTAAAATTTTTATAAAATTAAGAAATAAAAATGATTTTAAAAGAATTTCTAAACATTCAACATCTTCAGAAAAAATTTACATTCCATATTAGAACCAAGATTCCATATTAGATTAGAAGCAAGAATCAATTACTTTTTCAATTGTTTTCTATTAAAACAAATAACCATAATAATCATAATTTACTTACTTCGATAAGAAACTAAATTTATTTTTGTTTAAAAAATTATATATCGTTAAAAATCTTAAAAAAATTGTTTTGAGACATTTATCTGAAGGAATAGTTACATTGAATCGATTTAATTTCTTTTTATTTTAGGTATTTCACTATATTAATCTCCGTACTTATTCTAAGATTATTAAATTAAACATAAATATATATTTTTTGATTACAGTCGATGATTTAAGAAAACTTTTAGAAAATATAAAATTAAGAAATTAATTGGATCATTGTAGTTTCCATATATACTGCTGTTTGTAGAAAATGCAACACCATGAAAGAATCATCAGAATCAAATGAAATTTAATGCAGAAACGACTTGTACTGATACAAATAAATGATGAAATTTTCAAAACAAAAGAAACAAATTAAGCGTCCTAAATCAGTATTTGGTGCAGCCACCATGCGCTGCAATAAGTGCTGCTATACGACGTGGCATGGAGTCAAACAGATGTTGAATATCTGCTGGAGGAAGAGAATTCCATATCGCTTGTATGCGCAACCAAAGTTCGTCTTTGGAAACTGCAGGACGCGGATCACGAGCGAGACGCCGACCAACCATATCCCACACGTGCTCAATAGGCGACATATCCGGTGAATAAGCAGGCCAAGGAAGAAGTTGCATGCGTTGTGCTGAACAGAAGTCTCGAACAGTCCGCGCAACATGTGGGCGTGCATTATCCTGCTGAAAGATAGCTCCAGGGATGCCTTGAAGGAAAGGAACGACTTCGGGCTGTAGCACTTCACGGACGTACCTGTTGCTATTGAGATTACCCTCAATTCGTATCAAATTGGATCGTCCATGATACGAAATCGCACCCCAGACCATAACTCCGGGTGTTCGACCACTATGTCGTTCAATAATACACTCAGGAAGGCAGCGTTGACCGGCATAACGTCTAACACGAACACGGCCATCATGGGTCCACAAATTGAAGGGTGATTCATCTGAAAAGACAACTTGGTGCCAATCAGCTCGCCTGTCTCTGTGCTCAAGAGCCCACTGCCGACGCAGCCGTCGATGATTCGCCGTGAGGGGAATCCTGTATAAAGGCACCCTTGCACGCAATCCACGGCGCAGCAGACGACGACGAATTGACGAAGCCGACAATTGTACACCTGTAGCAGTAGACCAACGTGCTGCCTGGAGGAAGCTGTGCGATCATTCACCGCCATGCGGAGCAGGTGTCGATCATCGCGCTCTGACGTCACCTTCTGTCGTCCAGTGCCTGTTTTTCGAGTTGTTCGGTGCTCGTCGGTCCACTGCTTCCAAACTCGCATCACTGTGGAACTGTTCCGCTGCATACGAGCTGCTATTGCGCGATAGGAAAATCCTCCTTCTCGAAGGCCGATTATCCTCCCTCGTTCAAACTCCGTAAGTTGCTTGAATTTCTTATTCTTCCGTCGTGGAGGCATACTCAGGTCTCACTAAACGTTTGCCACTAACAAATAATCATAGACTTTTTTCAACGTCCCGCTACAGCACTTTATTTATACGCTTTCAGCATCAATTCAGAGGGCGCTGCGCGCGCCGCGCACGCGCGATGGCTCTGAAACTTTATTAATTTGCATAATATCCTATAATTGACATTTGCTGCGAATTTCATTTGATTCTGATGATTCCTTCATGGTGTTGCATTTTCTACAAACAGCAGTTTATATCATTTTATATGAAATTAATATTAAGATAAATATTGCATTCAACCTCTGATTCAAAATCAATACCACGTTAGCTAACAGTTTTGTTTCTAGTTTTACAAGTCAAAATTCAATACTATAATTTGTTTACAATACCGTGAAATTATTTTCTAGAGTGACAATTGTCCATTGATGCGTATATGAGTTTCTGTGTATCGAAAGATGCTGATGCTTATGGTGTCATCCGGGTGTATTTGCAGCAACATCTTGAATGAACAATAGTAACTTAATCAAATATATGTGTCGGTCACTTTTCTTCAATCTGTGAATTAGAGAGTGACATGTAAACTAATTTAATTTAATTTAATTCTGTCTGTCTGCGTAACATGCTGAGTAGGAAGTGATGGCAATTCAAAGTTTATTCAGGTAGACTATACGGACTCTAAGGTCTTATTGATTTACCTTTTCATTAAAATCCCAAACAGTATTCACCGATTCACATCGAATTGATCATCGAATCGATTCATCATTCTTAATGAAATATTTTTGTATCCTAATAAAAGAAGATGATGGTGTGTTCTTATGTCTTTAACAGGTAAATAAGTTCGCTGATTTCGAGTAATTAATCGAGTAACATTAATTGTATTAAGTTTTGATATTAACTCCATAGTTTGATTGTATGAATTTCAAATAACGCTTTAGAATTAAAGTAGTTTTATTGTTGAGGAGTTGTAAATTTATTATGATGCGGAGAATATATCTTCCATAAATATCGAATCTGGTGTAATTTTAATCGCAGAAGAATATGCGCTTGAATATCTGAATATTATATTTAGCACGAAATAGATCTTGTATCGATCACTATGAGCGAAACAAAAGGACATATTGTAGAAACGATTTTAAATATTATGGTTCAACTCATCTTTCTGTTAATAAAGCTAATAAATGAGAATGAAGATATGAGAGAACTGAAAAATTCAAAGACTTTAACTTTTTTTTAATACAACAACACATTTCTTATGAGCAAAAATCCGAAAACTTGAAATGAATTTGAACTGTGACTCCGAAGGACGAAAAATTAAAAAAAAATTATCTATTCAAAAAAAGAGGACTTCATAAATGTGTTGGATTATTTTGAGGACAGAAATGTTTCTTTCATTTAAGCTAACTATAACCTGATTACATCTATATAAGTTACAACTATATATAAGTACAACTTTTGTTAATGAGTTGGAAAAGAAAATATCATTTTTTTGGAATAATCATTTATTAAATTAAGGATGATAATTTGAATATCATTCAAAACATGAGCAATCCTTTCATGTTAGTGATATTCTTATTTATTTAATAAATTTGGGGGAGGAGGTACTTATGATAAAAAATTATTTCAAAATTTTTTCTTCATTTATTTCTTATTTTCTTCCAACTTGCATATTTTTTCAGTGATTTTTATTAGTGTACATTTTGAATAAAAAAATATTTTTTTTTTTACTTTTATCTGCTATGTTTTTCAATCCAATAACTTTTTGAAATATTTTTTTTGATAATCAAACTCATATTCGAAACATTGACGAAATTTTCCATTTGCACTGATGCAGAGCAATGGAAAAATTCGTGTAATGCGTATAGAATGCTACAGAAGAAATTTTTTTATTTCTTTCCGTTTGCTCTATAACTTTCACCAACTTCTAATATTCCTAGCAAGTCTGACTTCAGTTAAGAATCCTGGATTAAAAGCCAAAATAGAAAGCTTTAAAAAGACTTTATATAGCCTTTGAGGCAAGATGCTTCATATCCTTTTCAAAATTGAATTCCTTTCTTTTCCTTCAAATAAAACACTCAAAGGGTTTAATTTTTTGCCTTTGTATTGGTTGGTAAGCAGCTGTTAAATACTTCATAAAACTAATTTTATTTAATAAATCGTAATTTTATAAAATTTAGCAATATTTTCGGTATTTTGGTAATTTCTATGTAAATTTCAAAACATAATAACATGATAATTAATAAAAATTAGCATTCCTATTACTTTTCTGTAAATATTTCAGAAAAAAGCTTAAGAATGTTGCTACAGTTAAAATATTTTATTAAAATATCACATAAGTACAGTGTAACAGAAAGATAATTCATCGAATCGAATGCTTAAATGTAATCTTGTTCAAATACTGTCCTGAAATCGAAATAAAAAATTAAAGTTTTCAAATATGAATTTTTGAATGTTAAATACGTTAACTTTTTAGCGATATATTTGTATGATTAAATGTGGTAATAGAAGTGATTTTTTAAAATAAGCCAATAGGTTATATCAGTGATATTCATTGCAAAATATTCGAAGAAACATGGATCTGATTCGTCAAGTGTTATCGAATGAAATTGTAGTAATTATATATTAGATGAAATTTGATATATGATGCCTCAAGTTGTGAAAAAATAAAAAATTGTTTCAATTATGATTATCTAAAATAAAGCAGAATTTATAAAGTTGATTTCTAGCTTTGATTCTGTATAGTTTTGAAGCTCATTAAGTTAATTCATTAAATTTTTTTGGAGTCTACAGAAATGTGTTTATAGAACAATTACAGAATTAACGAATTCTAATTACTTTATTAATATGACAATTTAGCTACATTTTGAGACTCAGAACAAACGAATGAATATTGTACTATGGTGAATTGTAAAGCAAAATTTTTAAATTTACTATTTACTTAGTAATCTTTAAATGCTTTTACTTTTTAAAGTATTGGAAATGAAATAATTTACTGGCTATCGTAGGCTATACCAAATCCAAACCAGTATGTCTTCTGTGCTGCAGTCACTAGAACGCTTCCACACCCCTACGTGGTTATAATATGTCCACAAAATGAACCGGTGTTCATCATTAAACACCCATTTTGCCAATGTGTGACATTCCCCGTTGCTCTGACTTGGTACCTCTGTAGTCGGAGTCGCCAATGTTTCGATGTTAAAGGCTGTACACGAGCGCTTACTGTACGATTTTTCCATCCTCTCGCCTCGTCGTCTTCCTGATCTTTCCAAACCCGGTTCTCCACTCGTGGGTTCAATTTCGTTTCCACTGCTTCCAAATTGTTCTGAGCGGACACTCCGAACGATCGACCTGACGAGCAACGCAGCGTGTCGATCAGCCTATGCTTTTCATGCCCATGATCAAGCCTCTCTGAAACTCGCTTAAGTTTGCGAAATGACTCCTCACGTGTCTAGCTAGCATTTTTCGCTTACTTAAAACCCCTTAGAGTAGGAATGTGATCGTTGCGCTTATTATTCTTCCACTATAGGCCGGTTAATGTAAGACTTACTTTCTGATTACACCATTTCAAGGTTTGTGGACATGCGCTTTAGCACCCAACCTGGAATATTTTTTTATTGGACATCATTCTACTATTTTGCAAAATTTCGTGATTTTAGCTCGCTTCTTCTTGGTGCACAGTATTCAATGTTCCTAGAAGTAACTACTTGCAAAGAACCTCTTTAAGAAACAATTTTGGACCAAAAAGTTCTTTTAAAAACTAATTTTCGAAATAATATTTATAGCACATTTGCTTTCTTATTCTGTTCAAATGTTTCAAAAATACTTTTAACAGTATGTTTTTAGTTTGAAGCCAGTGGCTGTAAAATAATTAGGCATCAGCTGATTTAATTTCATCTCATTAAACAAATACAATTCAGCATCTTAATAACTTTTACCTTTAAGGGCATTGATTGGCTAAATACTAAATAAAATGCAAAATTTACAACTTTCAAATTTAAATAAAGTAATGTTATTCATTTATTTTTAATATACCTTAAGGAAATGTATGTTTTATTTAAGATTTAGTTTTAAATTCTTTAAGGTCTTGCGAAAATAATCACTAGATTCAACGTGTAATATGCTTGAAAATTACTAGTCAGCTCTATGTTGGGAAAATATCATAAATGTATGTCTTTCAATTCCTATACATTAGTTTGGCCGTGGTAGCCTAGTGGCCATGGTCGCAAGCGCCAAGTCGTAGGTTCTAGACCTGATGCTGCTACAAACTCGTCATATAGCCCCTGATAAAGCTAAATCTGTTGAGGTTGTAATTTTTCTCGTTGCCGTGGTGTGGAAGTTTGGAGGGGGAGGTGCCGTACTAGAAGTCATCTTCATTACTTCAACAAAGTTCAAAATTACGAGGTCCGTTGCCCTCGTGTTGATTCTAAATGCGACGTTAATAAATAATCAATCAATCATTCTACATTTTTACAATCGAATTAATTTTTTTCGTACGTATATTTGTATTCTTTATGAATGAAAATTACTGAGGTGGAAATTTTTTCCATATTTTAAAGTATTTTTTGATATCAGAAGACCTAAAGGTGTTCTTAACATTCAGAAAAATTAGTTAATTTTTAAAATAGAATTCATAATTTCAAAATCTTAGTTACTCTAAAAGTTTTAATACATATACCTTAACAAACTTGGAATTACGAAATTTGCTAAAATAGAACAAAAATTCTAACATATTCTCTTTGAATCCATAATATTGAAAATTTATTATCTCAGATAATCTGTAGTTATAAAATCTGTAATAATAAAATCATAAAACCAAATGAGGAAAAAGAAAACTGAATCAAACTGTTGAAGATATATTGTGCTTCCCCACATAATTTTAAGTACATTTCGAATTCAACAAGAGAAATACCACAAAATTAATTTACACTAGAAATTGCTTCAGAAATAGAGAGTGCTTTGTGTTCACTTTCGAATTCATCAGTCTTGATATCTTGCGTTAAACACTTTCTCCGAGCATTTGGCGATGTTTATTGTACCTAAGAGGATTAATGGGAAATTAATGGTTTGTTAGTAAACCTTTTACTAAGAATCTTTCATTAGTAAGCATGAAGAAGGTTTTGTATCTAAGGCCTTATTTCATTTACTGGGCTGTTGTAAATCCCTAAATTGTAGCGCAGAGGCTCAGAATGTATTAATAATGCGATATCTCACTGATATTGTGATTATCTATTTTTCTCAAAACTCATAACAAATTTAAAACTTGTAAAAAAATGTTTTTTTTCTATGATTGTCTGAAAAGAGGACTTCATATTTAAGCTCCCATGAATAAGCAAATTAGGTAAACTTTAGAAATCGATTGAATAGATGTGAAGAAGTCGCACAAAAGGGCCGAAGAACTTGACATGAGAATTGCATTAAATAGTTGAAAGATATCAAAAGTATGATGGATTTGAATAGAGCGTGGGAGTTACTGGCCTGTCTAGATGATTGAAAAGGAATCTGGACCCGACGCTATCTGATCGAAGTTATTTCCATTGTTTGAATTTGCCTCCATAACCATTGTTTGAAAAGTAATGCCTCCATAACCATAAGTTTTTTTTTCTTTGTTACCCGGTTTGTAAAAATATTGTTGAGCTTGAAAGTTGCACGTATCCTGCGTGTAGTACATTTGTCGTCAGGGTCGTTGTTGAGTTGAAAACTGAATATTGCGACCTCCATAGGATAAGTTTGAAGCAACTTGCGACTTTCACTTCTTCTCAAACTCGAAAGATGACTAGGAGATACATCACTTCAATTCTGAAGTGGAGGCTAAAATTTCCAATAAAGCCTGATGTCGACAGAAACCTTTGGAATTTTTCTCCAACTTCTTTCCTTGATCAGTCATATGTTGATGAAAGTGAGTGGAAAGGGATGCTGAAAAATTAAAAATACACTACATTAAGGAAATATCTTGCTTCAGGTACAGCAATGACGAGACACGGTGACAAATAAATATTTATAGCCCCACAACATTATTTATTGATCACTCCTTGTATTATTTACTTTTTTTTTATTACCGATGCTATAATTTAATATAATGATATTATATACGTTTATGAAGTTGAACTTAACTGGAAATCACGGCCGCGTTTTAGATATCTCATATGAATTATCTGATTTTAGAAAGAAAAAAAATTGATAAGGAATAAATCCAAATTCTTCAATAGGAATGAACTATATTTAAATAAAATTATAAGCTTAGAATTTAATGAGCTATATTCAATTAAAACCGTTCCACAATGTACTGTGGTCCATTACTTATGAAATTCTATAAAAATGGAGAAGGAAAAGAATATTTTTGAATAGTGCTAAAGGCAAATTTAATGATTTTTTTATTGTATCTTTTCTGTGAAATAGCTCACAGAAAAAAATATATTCATCTTAATACGATTTATTTATTTCTATTATTCCAAACATTATGTTATTCGAATAGCTAAGCTTTTCATCGGGGAAGCTTCTCATTTCATTTATTATTCGAATAGTAAGCTTCTCATCTTTTGCGCCTTACCTTTTTTAAACTATAGTCAATTTTACGAGCATTCTAAAACTAGAGAAAACTTAATTAAATTTTATATATGCATTGGTATTTTCTCATAAGTACAGTAATGGTAAACAAAAAATTTTGAAGAGAGAGTTAAAATAAAAAACTCTGTTAAGGAGAGTTATTAATAAAAAAAAGTAATAATTTGATTTCTTAAGCATTCTGCATTTATTAAAGCTAAAGATTTATTTTAAAGCCAATGCTCACTCTCGGGTTTTGTTATAATATGAGATAGATATATTATATATAATTGCCTTTCATTTATCCCAACTTAATTGTACTTTCAAATATTTTCAAGGCTTTGATCGTGTATTTTAAGTTTATGGAATAGTTTTTACATGTATATGAATAGTAAAAGAAACTGCTCTGATATTTTTCGCTTAAAACCATTCTGTAGGTATTTTCAGCATAAGAACTTTTGAAAAGTAGACAAAAAAATTCTTCCAATTTAAAACTATTAATATCATCTACTGTCTAGCTTTACCGAGAACTATTATTAAATTCTAAAATAGTCCAATTGTTCTTGTAACATTGCTTCAACATGAAATCAAAAATTTTCAATGCCTTCGCAACATTCCAAGAACCGCAATGAAATATCCAAAGTGCATGAAGCCTTAAACTTTACGACAGAATCAACCTATTTCCTTCTTTCAGCATTTTCATTTCGGTAAGAAAGTATTTCTCTAAGAAATGTTCACTGAAATGATCCGTTCTATGTATTTTTGTGGGTTTCGAATATACCAAGAATCAGATGACACTTTCTCCCTTTTCTCGCTTTGAAAATGTAGATGGTTAAATCACTGCTACCACATAAGTCTGATTTACTATATCATAAAATGTAAACATTTCATTTAAGTATCCACTTTATCTTTTTATTTCCTAAAAAAGATCAACGAATTTTTTGAAAACAAGGATTCAATGTCAACCCTAAAAATGGAATGTTTCCCCTAAGGCGACCTAAAGAATCACATCAGTTGTAACCAGTTGTTATGTTATTGAATCACATCAGTAATAATACATACATGATTGTAGTAATTTTTATATTCATTATGTAATACAAGCTCCAATGTTATTGAATAATTTCTATTAATGTATGAATGCATGTCAATTTCTTTTAGAGTTTTGAAAAGGACCGAAAGGAAAATTGTATAGAACGCAAACTTATTTAATATATATCAGTAATATTTATTGTTTTATGGTTTCTTATGAATATCAGAAGCTATAGTCAGCAGTTTCATAATCTCTCTTCACAGTTCTCTTGTTCAGTTCTATGGACTTAAGGTTAAGATTATCATGCTTTATAAAAGTTTATTTATTAATAATTATCTAATTGAATTCGATTTATTAAGTCCTCAATAAAGTAGAATATGAATTTATTTTTGTGGCTAATTTATAAGAAAAATTTTAATTTGTACGATAGCATTAGTACTGTAGAAATCTGTTATTTTATTATTATATTATGCGTAGTCTTGTAAAATTAATAATAAATTTCATAAATTTAATAATAAATTTTGAAACTGAATTATGATAATTCTGAAAGAAAAGAAAAATATAGGCATGATTTTCCTATTATAGATATTTTTAAAATATCTATTCTTAAACTGGTCATGTTCACATGCAAGAACTGATATCCTTTTTCTCGTTTTTACTGAAACTTTTTAAATATAAATAGTACGTTTTCATATGTACTAAAAGAGTTGCTAATTATCACATAATTGCGCTTATTTATTATAAATATCCTGATTCCTTAACTGAAAAAAAAATACATATACTGAAATTTACAAAAAAAAAAAAGTAACTTGCGGTAGTTATATTTTTTATTCTTTTCAAAATGAGCGATAAAAAATGCTATCATGCAATCCCCTATTAATTACATCTGATATCTAATAACAACTATAAAAAAACTAATAAATACCATTTTTTTTAAGGTTCCAAACTTATCCCCAAGTATGTGCTCACTGAAAAAAGTTTAGTCTATGTTTTCGTTTTTAATGTGATTGCACGGAATAAAAAGTTACGTTGAAAAAAAAATTAAAATCAACTTCATTAATAATGTTTTAACTATTGTATAATTATTAATAAGTATGCCCCGTTTCATAATTAAACTTTTGCTATCCATTCCACCAAACCTGCTTATAAATATGTATGCAGCATATAATGGTATTTTGTAGGAGGTTTTATATCTTTGATTAGTATTTTATGTCAAAATATACGATCAATTTTTCCTCCTTAAAAATTTAGCACTGTATTAAATTGATAAACTGGGCGTCCATAAATTACTCGCCCTTTTTTATGTTAGAAATGCAAGTAAAGACATAAAAATAATCTTTGCGTTAATACGTGTTTATAAAACAGTAGAAGTATAAGCTACTTTGTTTCCTTTTGAAGTTAACACATATATTCTTTTTAAAGGTAAATATTTTTTACTTAACGAGAATAATTTCTGAGAATTAAATTTATAATTTGAATATTACATCCTAAAATAGCATTCCTAATTGTGTCTTAAAATAGATGAACCCAGATATATACGTAATATTTCAATTATATAAATATAATTTTTTTCGTTATTAGAGCCACCCAAGAGGCTATTGTTTTACATGGGACGTTTTGGCGTACCAGATCACTTTTAAATTTTTATCGTTTGCTTCAATTTTAATTACATTTAGCTTAAATATATTCAATTTATTAATTTATTTTTTGCTTTAATTTTAATATCGGAAAAGTTTACTATTGCCCCTTTCTCGATATTTCATCGTTTACTTTAATTCTTATACTTAATTGAGTAATTTAATAATAATTATAAAAAAAGAACACCTTGGGGGGCTAAATCTGTTTTCTGCAAGAACTTCATTATTAATATTATTTATTCCAGCAACTTTTCGATTATTTCCTTTAAAAGGAATGTAAGACAATTTTCTGAACAATGTCTATTTTTATTTTTTAATTCATGATTTACTAATTCGATTTAATAATTTTGGACAACAAGGAAAAGATTAGGAATATTAAATAGGAAAAAGAAAAAGTACATTTTATTTTCGCTATAGATATTAGATCTGTAAATATTTAAAAACTAAATCCTTTTGTTTATATAAAGATTCTGAGATAGGGATCATTTACTGACCAATGAAAACAAAAGGTGATCAAAATTAAACTGGAGGCGTTTTTTTTCTTCCCGAAATAAAATTTAATATTTGAATAGTAACTAAATTCGGTACACGTACTTATTAAGCTTGAGAGTTTGATTTCTGAGCTATAATATATATTAAAATGGGTTTTCTCCTTTATATTAGATACTTAAGAATATAATTCAAATTTGGAAGTACTTTATACATAAAAAGTGTAAAAATGTTCGTTTTCTTTAACAATTTCGAAAAGAATTTTAATATGAACTTTAATAATAATACAATTATCGAAACTAAATGCAAGCGTTTAACTAAAATGTGCTATGTAAATATAAAAGAAATTATCCCAATTATTGTTGTAAATCAGAACAAGTGTAAAATTGCCGAGATAAGTTAATGCCCACCGAAACAGATTGTCTTCTCCAATCCATTCTAATCAATCACTTTCCACTGACCATTATTCCAAATTGCTTCTCAACTTCTTTTTCATCCCAGAATTCCATCTACTCTATCTGGATTCTTCTTCCAGTGTTTCGTCCTCTTTTTCTCTTTTTCTTTGTTTTCATCTGTCTTCTTAATGAGAAAGGTTGAAACCCAATCGTACGATTTAGAATCAGCAGTAATATACTTAGTTCCAATTAATATATGAATTTACATGAATATTATTCCCAACTGTGTGTTTCTTATTTTATGCTTATTGACGATGTTAAAGATTAATAAAATTGTACAGCTATTTATTTTGATTACACTCGTCGAAGAAACTCATCTGATTCTCACCGGTTCACTGAAAAAAACCTAATTTTATATGGGATCAGCGAAATGATTAAAAAGATCCTGTTATCAAGAATCTTTCTATAGTATGCTAAACTCCTTAAAGCTATGGAATCAACCGTTAATGTATCGAAGAGATTTTTAAATTGCTTGAATCCCATCACTCAATATAAGTACTCGTATATTCAAATTATATATAGAGAGAGTATAATTTTTTTCCTTCCATTAAAAAAAAATTTCATTTTTTTTAAAGAAACCGAAATTAAAATAAATTTCATTTTATATTTAGATTTTTTGCTATTATAGATACCAAAGATATATACTATTCTGATTTAATTGCAATGTTTATTATTCACTGAAATGAGCCCCAAAAAACTGTGATGCAAACTATAATTCCTTAGCTTTTTCAGAAATTTTATCCACTAATTCTGGTTTCTACTTATAATACCGGAATTTATTCATATATTTATTGAAACCCAGTGTCATGTGGTATGACTTAATATCAGCTATGTAAATTTAGGAAAGATAGTAATGAAATACACCTCACCTCGGTTCATCGTTAAGAAAATCTCATCAATATAAAATATTGTGATTTTTTCATAATTATATTTTACAGATTATTTTACATTATCTGTATCCCATTGATTCGATAATTATTGATTAATATAATATAAACTTATTATTTAGATCCGTACATTGATTCCTAATATTATTAGAAAAAAAAATGTATGAAGTATCAGTTTATTCGTCCTCATTTGAATCATTTTCCTTGCATTTGTACTCGACTAAATTTGAACAAAAGAAAAATAGATGATGACTAATTAAAATACGGGGTTTCATATTTTTTTTTAAAGAAAATTAGATTGCTTTCCCAAATAATATGAGCAAAACATACCTGAAAAGTGAAGTTTTGATTGTCTTTAGAAGTTTAGTAAAAGCTGCCAGTTTCGAGGGGATGGAAAAATTATTTTAGATCAGAGTATGTTGCTTACTTATGTCTTATAACACATAATTTTGGAAGAAAAATTACTATAAAACTTTCTGTGCTAAAATTCTGCGTGACATGAATACGAATTCTAGAATTACAGCCTTATTGTACAAATACCTTTTTCAGGTTTATATATCATAAACATAATTTATATCCATTTCTTTATTTAAAATTCAGAATTTCGTGAGTATTTAAGTGGTTTTTTTTTCTTTTTGAAAACAAGATTTATATTTTTAATTTTGATTTTATCTTTAAAATGTTAAAGGAAATGAATCAAAAGAAGAAAACCATGATCTTATATTTTAATATGTCTATTTAACACAAAATAAAAATAATACTCAATATTTAAGGAAAAATGTGCTTTTTCAGTTGAGAATCGTTTATCGTTTTTGTTTACTTCGTTAATCTTTTTTCTAATTGATATAAATAAATACGTGTAAGAGCCATTTTTGGTATTCATTTAATTATATTATGTTCAGCAATAGAGAATAGCATTTAAAGTAAAACAAACCAAATTTTATAAAGATGTCATAAACGAAGATAAAAACAACATAAAGGAGTATTAAATAATCCTTTATTTTAAAAATATGTAAAAATCCGATTTAAAGAGTAGGCATTACGTAAGTGGTTAGTATCCTTTTTTTTAATTAGAGATAATCATTTCATAAATAAGAATTCCATTAAGAGATGAATAATTCTGGAAAAGAATTTTTATACTGCAAAACTGAAATATTATGATTTTTAATTAAAATATAAAATTACAAAAAATTAGCTTTTCCAAGGGATTATAGACTTTATACAAATTTACTGTAGAATTGACAATTTAATTTGTTTTCGATATACTAAACAATCCCTCAACCTCACTAAATTTGAATGCCGAAAACATTTCTTATAATATTCACTTTTAAACAATACTACACCAAGATGTGAATATGAAGAAAAAAAAATTGATTCTATCACCGTTCCTTGTATTAACATATAAATAATTCTATTTCGAATAAATTGTTTAAAATCTCTTCTAATGTAAATTATCTCTTCTACTTGTTTTTTCTTCCATAGAATCTAAATGCAAAGTAATTCTTTTATTAGCGTTACTTCCGCTTAAGACAGAAATTTATCTGATATATCATATTTATGAGTCTATATATAACATATATATGGGTCAACATATTAAATTGTAGAATATTATTATTCATTAGATTTTTGAAGAAAATTTAGTATTTCCGTTTAAAAGAATATGTAAAGTTTTTTTAATCCTTTGTGCATTTCTTTTAGAAAAGCTATCAAATTTTTATAATTTTATTAATGTTTATTTTGCAATCAGATAAATAATTGCAAACTTACAATTTAAGTAAATGAGTTTTAAATATTTCTAAATAAAGCAATTTTGGTACTTTATTTGCATTACTTTATTTGATTTCTTTCTATATCATTGTAAATGTATGATAAATTATATAAAATAATGCAGAATATTTTTCGTTTGAATTTTATCTCAAGCAGTTTGTAAAAATAAATAATTTAGTGGCTTAGGATCTTTCAAATTTTTTTGTTTATAGACATATTTTAAAATGTTTTTAATCTTAAATGTTCTTTCTTTTCTTATTTACGTAAATAAATACAGCGTATATATCTATTTATTGTCCTATGATAAAATAGTATAATATTCGAGTTTCGTAATAGTAGTCATTTCATTGAGTGACATGACACTATTATGAAAATTTTGTAAGCCAAATATACACTATCACGAAATGCACAGTTCTACCAATGAGTATGCACTAGTTTCGGAAAATTAAAAACAAGCAAAAATGTTCAGTTATACTGACATCGCCAAAATAAGTAAATTTATAAGCAAATTATGCAGCATACGTGAAAAATAATATTGCATAAGATTGCGATATCCAAATGAATGGATCAAATGTCGCTCAACGTCAATATAACCTGCGACCGTATACGCGTTTTACTTACTCTTTTAGTGAAAACGAAGTTTTAAGTCATGACTCTTCGACATAATTTATTTGAAGCATTACGACTTACGTGTCAATGGAAAACTAGTAGCAATCCGAGTCATTTCTCTGTAATAAGTTGGTAAAAGGGGAGCCCTTCTTTAATTCGTAGTCCTTGAATTGCATTTCTAAAAGTAGAATCAGCTTAAGATACAGCAGAGGAAAACTCAGAGCTACAAGTAATGTAGATGATCGCTGTATGCAGCTGATTGCAAATGACGAAGAACTGGTATTCAAACCAACAGCAGATCTTTGTAGCATTTAGACTGATATCTGGCATCCACATTAACTGCGTGATGAAGACTTCACGAAAGGCAGATTTTTTGGGAAATGACTAGCAATGTTTGTACTCCTCACACCTTGACGTTGAATTATTTGCGATTTTATCTTCAATAAACTTGGGAACTTTTTGGTAATTTAGATTCCCTTTAATCACAAAAACTTGCGCCCCAATTGAAACGTTATGAGGTAAATTAGATGTGGAAAAGAAGAGTAAGAATTAGTGATATGTAAGTGAAACATAATCGAGAAAAAATAAAGGAAAATAAAAGATAGTGACAAACTGATAGATGTTATAGTGATTAATATTTACAGTAGATGGAAGTGACATAAAAATAATAGGAGTCCTATAATCGAGAAATTATTGAATCGGAATGAGTGATTTCATAAGAATTCATTATTTGAATATAAACAAGAATTCATTGAGTTTACAGGGATTGAGAGAGATCGCATAGTCTTTGATAGATAAAGTATTTTATCCATCTCTTACATACCTTCGAATGGAGTTTTGAGCTTATTTCATTAGACCATAAGATGGCTGTAGAGTTAAATAATGAAGGAAAGCCGTCACACCACCACCGAAGCGAAAGATATAATTGGGCACGTGTATCAAGCAAGTCAATGAATGCCTGTCATTGTCTGGAGTCAATGAATGCCTGTATTTTTTAGTTATGAATGTTTTTTTTACGATGTGAGTGTGAAAGAGAGTTATTACATTGGAAGTGGAGAGCCTGTTATTATCTTATTCATATTAAAAAAGACATATTAGTTGGATCTAATGTATGTGGGGGAAATATCTCTTTGCATGCATGAAATGATCTGTATAACATTCCCAGAGGCACATTAATACTCAGATGAAGACAACATTTTTGATGAATTTAGGATAATTCTAGATCTCACAGAGCTCAATTGGTGGAGAATGACCTTTGTGAAGGTCTATTCTGCGTATGGAATGAATTTTATCAGATTTGAACTTTATAGAACACATTTAGTATGCTCAAGGGATACATATTACTGCATTACCTCGGACCCTAAAATTCTTCAGGTTCTTTTACCTGATTTGAGTAAATAAAAGATTGCCAATTGTATTAAACGCCATTATTTTGAGTTTGAAAGTCGTTGTTATTCCTTTATTGGAGGGGATCACACTCCACATTGAAGCTGATCTCACACTGAGCTAAGATACAACCTTTTTTGGTATTTTATTGTGTGTTAAAAACATAAGTAAATTTTTTATTTTATGCCTAGACTGTTGGACATTGTTTGATGAATGCATTTGCCAAACTAGATAAAATTCCAATGAAAGAAAATTTCCCAATTAAAAGGTTTTTGATTCTTCCTGAATTTTTGGAAACCAGTGTACCTTATGATTATGAAAAATGCACTAAAAATATACCTAACTATAATGATTACAACATACTTTCACAAGGTACATCGAAAATGTATTTCAACGTTGCGAATATTATGTTAAGACATGAATAACCTGCAATATTAAAAATGTATCAAAAATAAATTAGTTCGAATACACCTTAGATGCACAGTGCAAATATAATATTAATATATACAGATATGACCATATATATTCTTAATATTGTAAGTACGTTAAAAACTTCAAATTTCATGAAATCAAACATAATGTAAAATTAGTTTAAGCTCTAACACTTACTAAATGAAATCATTATATGACCTATAGTAAAGTACTAAATAACTGTAAAATTAATTATATGGTATCTAGTGTAGTACAGATACTAATTCCAGTAAAGAATATTTTCAATATTTTAAAATGTGATTAATAATTCAATTGTAAATGTTTGGAGAATGTAAATGTAAATAAAGACATTTTGTAAAACGAAAATATAATTACAAAATTAGAAATTTATGCAATGTTTCTTAAGACAATTATGAATTATGCCATGAATACTTTACTGAAGAACTATATTCTCCCCCAAGAAAGTAGAAATAAAGAATCAAGAGCGTTCCATTCATCTTACAAATCATCTGAAGGTAAACCTTAGAAAATCGTTGAATAGTAATTCTTTTTTCAAACTTTAGTATTTTCGTATAGAATGTACGCTTATTTCATTATTTCTGAAGTATATATAAAAATGAAATAATAATGAAAGTGAGAAACTTTTTTTCCAAAAAATAAACATGCTACACCATTGTAATATATCAATAACAGGAAGCCCATCTTCTTTTGTGAAATTGGCTATTTTTGGAATATTCTGATAAGAAGCTTTAAGAATTTGAAAAATAATATATACATCATTTTAGAAGCTTTTCTTTCTTACATTTGGTGTATTGGAGATCTTTTAAACAGAAGAGCCTCAATTCAAACTACTTTTCTTATCAAGTTACCATTTCTAATTAACGTAACACTCATACATTATAATGAACACTTACATGGATTATTCTAATATCTTTATTGATTTTTCTAGATCATATATATAAAGTGAAGACACACAAGCACTCACACACACACGCACACACACATATATAATATATATATATATATATATATATATATATATATATATATATATATATACTTCAAGCTATCTTAATAAAACATAATTATTGCTTTATATCAATTAAATTTGTAGAACTTTAAGCAATTACTACTTGCTCTCGTAATCTTATAAAAATAAATAATTTAAGAAAGCTAATTTTGACAGAATTTTCTGTACTAAAATTATTATTATGATGTAAATAGTTTATAAAAATATTTCTGTAAATTGCTACATGAATACAACTATTCCAGAATGGAACTAAAGTAACTTGAAAGTTAAAAGTTCCTTGTTCATCTTATATATTACTATGTAACTTTTGTTTGCTAATTTCTAGTTCTACATCCAGGAACTCAGCCTCATTACAATTGCAATTTACTTAAATTAAATTTAAAAACTTTGAATGGGAAACTACATGTGATTTAACATCAGAATTATTACTAAAGATGATTAGGGCACATTTATAACGATAAATATAAAAATTTGTACTGTTGATAAGGTTTGTAAGTAAAAATACAAGTAAACATTTGTTAAACCATAACTAACTGGTTGTAATATTATTTGTAAACTATTACTAACCTTCATCTGCTTATAATAGGTTTTCCATTCATTATAATGTATTTTAAATTAATTTAATACTTCTCAATTTTCACAACTCTTTTTTTAAATTTATGCTGTATAAATATTAATATATATACAATACTAAAGATTTTGTAGGTTAATGAATTTTGTAATTATAAAGATTGTGATGAATTTATAAGTGTAGAATACCAGTAGATATATATTATTCGTAGTAATTGAAAAATTGTTAACAGAAATTTAGACTCATTATTTCGAACAATAACAATCATAAAAAGATGCAAATCAATGGAAAGTTTGATAATTTCTTATTAAATTAGCTATTAAATATGATCTACTAATTGAAGCATTTAGTGAATATGAGAACTTGAATAGTAAAGATATTAAGGAATTAGATTTTAAAATTAATCAGAGTATTTATTAGAAATATCTAAAATTTTCCATTAAAAATTTACAAAATGATTTTATAGTAGGATACGTTGATGAAGTCCGTAGCAATTAAGATGTTCTTTGCAAACACATTTTATTTAAAAATTACGAACAAATAACTCGTAAATTATAATTATTTAATTGAAATTAGGGATAATGATAGAGAAATTTCTAATAGAATAACCCCTCTTCATTAGAAAATAGGATATCAAATAAATAATTTAAATTTTCTTAATACATTTATAACTTTTAAATTCCATAAAATGCATGTAATTTTACTCTGTAAATATAATATTTAATTATAATAGCTGGTAGAATATTACAAGATTTATTACAAAATAATATTGATAATTTTAATAAGGTTTATTTTATTAGAATATTATATAGTTAAATAAGTAAAATGCAAAGAAAGTGCTCCATTTATTATTATGATTTTGAAGATTCATTTAATTTAATAGATTTTCAGGAGCTAATAAAAATTACTTTTGTTGTTCTTAACAAGAATTGTTTTTGTACGACTGATATTTGATATCACAATTTTTTCCCGTTTGTGTATTTTTATCAAGAAAATTTTACAAGTATGTTTCTAAAGCATCAAGTAGGACACTGTACTAGGTAAAACAATCGATTATATTGTGCTACGGATGAAAGGATTTGTGAATAAATTTACTGAAGACGAGCCCACATCTTATAAAAAGAGAGTTGAGATATGGACTTGTAAAAAAGGAGAAACGTTTCACTGTAGAACTACCATTTGACATTGCTACTTCATTTGACTATTTCGTCCTTGTTTGAGAAATATACTGTATATCAAATGAAAGAATACCCTCATGACTTTCTTTGCGTAGAACTGAGACAAGCCTTCAGCTAACAAGTCTCCAGAGCTATGCATCCAACTTGAGCTTAAACGTGATCAAATTGGATCTGAGAGAGAGAACAAAATTCACAGGATTTGTTAAGATGCGGGCATCATGCAAACATAAAAATCAGAATTTCAAAGTAAGTTCGAAGTAGAAATCTAGTTTGAGTTATTTACTACACAGTTGGACGTTGTTTGTATAGATGCTGCGAATTATTATTTTTATACCTTTTCATAAAATATACTTCGCTTTAAAATGCTTTAATTTAATTTTTTATTTTGTATGAAATACGTTTTTCTTCTATCCCCCCCTCCCCTAGATAGATGAAGATAGCCCTCATTGTGTACTGTGAACTGAATGTTAGCCTAAATTTTGTGTTTTCTATCGAATTAGTAGAATTATTAATATTGTTCCAAAGTAATAACTTGAAAATATTTGACAAAATAATAATTTGTTTTTGTGAAATTAAAAGTTAAAAATATCAATGAATGTTATAACTCATCTTAAAGGGAATGGATACTTTTTTAATTTTAACTTTTTTTTTGTAAATGAATTAATTACACATTTGTTTGATAAGATCTGATAGTTGTACACAGTTGCAAATTAAGGTATATCGTAGTGATGTAATTAAATTACGTAATCAGAAAAAAAATGTACACAGCGTATGTATCGGGATAAGGCATTAAAATTAATTTAAAGTAAGATTCTCTGCTCTGTGAATTGAATTAACACATGGATCAATAAGTCCCAAGACTAACATTGAAAACAACATTTTTTTGCAATTTTTTTTTTATTCATCAACATAATCACCTTTTTGGGTGATACAATCGTTCCAACGCTTTTCCAATTTTTCAATACATGTTTATAAAAAAAAATATCTTTCGCTTCAAAATAAGCTTCAGTTTCAGCGATGACCTCCTCATTTGAGCCAAATCTTTTCCCCTGGAGCATTTTTTTAAGATCAGCAAAGAGCCAGTAGTCACTGGGGGCTAAATCTGGCGAGTATGGGGGGTGGGGAAGCAGATCAAAGCCCAATTCGTTCAATTTTGCCATTGTTTTCATCGACTTGTGGCAGGGTGCATTGTCTTGGTGAAAAAGGATTTTTTTTTCTCTGCATGTGCGGTCGTTTTTTTGCGATTTCCTCCTTCAAACGCACCAGCAAGTCAATATAATAATCACTGTTGATCGATTTACCTTTTTCGAGATAGTCAATGAAAATCACGCCATGCGTATCCCAAAAAACTGACGCCATGACTTTGCCAGTTGACTGCTGCGTTTTCGGACACTTCGAACGGCTTTCGCCAGCTGTGCGCCACTCAGATGACTGCCGCTTCGACTCTGGAGTGTAGTGATGTATCCATGTTTCGTCCATGGTCACGTAACGACGCAAGAAATCTTTTTTGTTGCGAGTAAATAGCGATAAACAGCTTTCTGAATCATCGACTCGTTGCTGTTTTTGTTCCATCGAAAGCAATCGCGGCACCCACTTGGAAAAAACCTTTTTCATGCTCAATTTTTCATGAAGGAAAGTAAATACACTTCCATATGATATCTGTGTCATCTCAGCAATCTCACGGAGCTTCACTTTACGATCTTTCATTATAATTTTTGTCACTTCACTCACATTTTCCGGTGTAACGGCTTCCACAGGTCTACCCGAGCGTTCCGCGTCATTTGTGTCGGTACGACCACGTTTAAACTCGGCAAACCACCGACAAATCGTTGCTTTTGATGGACAAGAGTCCGGGTAACATTTTTCAATCCATTGTTTTGCTTGCACGGTGTTTTTACCCATTAAAAAACAATGTTTTATCAGAACACGAAACTCGGTTTTTTCCATTTTTTAAACAAACTACAAAACGACTTACTCCAACCTCGATAACTCAGCTGTTTCTGGTCCGATCGACTTAAAATTTTGACACGTTTCAAGCAAAGGTTAGTACTCTAGAAAGACCTGGTTATTGGTTTACTACGAGCGCCATCTCTGGGTTAGTCTCGGAACTTATTAATCCATGTGTTATATCTATATTAGAGACACACATTTTTTTCAAAAGAGTATTGCAGTATAATAAAAATTATAACAACACACAGAAACATTATTTCTTTTGAAATTAATTTATACTTTTCTGTAAGAACATAAATTAAAGTCCGTGTACCCGAAAGCATAGTACACGATAATTGAATATCTCCCTAGATTCTTACTGCTCTTTTACAACAATAATTTAGTAGTTTTGAAAACAAATATCATACCTTATAATATGCAAAAATGATGCAGAAAAAATGTATTATTTATTTGACACTTAATAATTGTTTTGAATCTACATCGTCATTCTTCAGAAATGACGGTATACAAATATATGTTAAGAAATATAGCTGGTTATGAAAAACAGAACTTTGATTATAATATCAATGTTTATCATCGCAAAAAAGCTTAAAAAAGCTTTTTACGTATAATTCATTAATCTTAACTATAAATAAATTTTGATCATCTGCAGCAATAGAGACACCAATCGTTTAATGAATGATTCTAATCAGCAAATGATTGAATTTGAAACTTGAAATTTATAAATGAACCAATAATCATTACAATATTTTATTCCCGTAACATTTATTATATAGGAGATCAAAATAAGGCCAAAACCAATTTTTTTAATTTTGGGTTTTTTGTGATATGATATGCATAAATTTTGATATGCAGGTGTATGTAAAGGGTTACGGATCATTATGAGCGATAATGCGCTATCTTAAAATTCTTTAAGATATGAGATTTTTCAACATTTCTGTTCAAGGACCTCTCTAGTTCAGCAATAATATTCACCTTTTCGGGGTAAAAACATGTTTTTTTGTTCTTCTTATTGAAACACTTATTGATAAACGCCTGTTTAGTAGTGGCCACAACAAAATAAAGGACAACGTCTTTCAAAATGCATTACAAAAATCACATAATGAAGCTAAAAGTTTCGTAAGTTTTAGTGAGGTGTTAACTCAAATTACTAAGATTCATTAAATATATTAATGGTTATAGATACATTTTTGATATTTATGCGTGATTTTGTAGTAGTTAAATTCCAGTCGGGAACTTAGGATAGTTCAATTAATTATTTTGACTTTTCGCCAAAAATTCAGAATTTTAACGTAATTTCACGATGGATTGTTCAAACCCACCGATATATTACGTTCCATTAACAGCAAAAAGTTATAGCAGCTCTATCGCGCTTTTACATTCAACTGCATTTCGGAGATTTTTATGTGATATTGTTTGAATTGTGAAATCTTTTCTAATGAATAAATGATTAGAATACAATTATTAAAGTGTAGCGAATAGAATTGAGGCGATGAATTAATAAGCAGCGAAGAGTTAGATACCAAGGTTGGCGGTGGAAAGAATGAGTTGAAGTTATCAACGGAATCGTGTTTAAGCTGAGCAAAGCGATGTATAGTCAATGATACTTAGGATCTGTAAAGATTCAGGGAGTCGGACCCTAAGTTAAACATTTACTGAGGACTTTGATCCGATTTATTAGTATCATTTAAATGCCTAGTTACATTATTAAACTTTATATTCCATCGTAGATAAGAATTAAATCCTCAATCTAGACAATATATTTAGCTTGTGTTTTGATTACTTTGAGATTCTATTAAATTAAAGTTGAGTCATCTAGTTTAAATTCATTAGCGACTTTTTACATATTTATAATATAAGGAGAAAGAAATAATAACCTATCGTTACAAGGTAAGTATTATAAAACCTGGAAAGAATATTTAATATTCGAATAGGCATGGTCATTTATCAATAAACTTGAAGTTTAGAAGTCTAATAGACACAAAAAGAATGTTTGATCATAACTGTTCAAGTGCGCTTAAAACATTTACTGTTAGTGAAAAATAATAGAAAATTATTTAACAATCTAGATGTGAAAAGAAGGACTATCAAACCTAACATAATTTCCATAGAAACTAACTGCCAAATGAAGTGATAGACAAAGTTATTGGCATTAAAGCAAGTAAAATAAAAATATACTAATTGTGTTTTTGATGATAAAACCAATAGGTTAATAGTGAACCACTTCTAGTTTTGCTTATTAATACCCTATATTACCCTGAATGAGCTTTTTAAGAAAAAAAAAACATGTTAGAAATTTTGTGTATAAATAGTAAAAAAATGTTCAATAACATAGAATTTATTTTATTTTTTTAATTTAAAATCTACAAAATCGAATAATTCAGTGAATCCAATTGAGAATTTGGAAATTAAATTTGTCAGATAAGTAAAATTAGAGCATAACAATAATGGTGCAATTTATAATGAAGACACATTTAAAAATTATTAGTCTACTGTGATTGAAATGAAAGTCACTAAATTTATTATTTTATTGGAATCAGTCAAAAGTCTCTTGCATAAATTTAATATTCATCAAAACTTATTTTGTTATTTCTATTTTATATACTTATATAAATAATGACAGTCATTTTATTCCTTGCCATAGCAGAAAATCGTCGACATTTATGAATCCTTAAATTGGATTGAAAATGGTTCCTTTGAACAGTAACGCCCTAAGCACATAGAATATTCATGAAATTCTTTTTTTTGCCTACAATTTTTCAGATGATACTTGTTCACAATCAACGTTTGAAGTGTGCGCTTTATTAATAAAACTGAGAGTATTTTATCACAAATGTTTGTAAAAAGCAAATGAATTAGTTTTTATTCAATTGTAAAAATACATTTTGAGTGATATAAATTACTCATTATAAAGGAACACAGTTTGAAGTTTTGCAATTTCCCCTCATAAAGGTGTGCTTTTAGACATATTTAAAAGACCCTTTTACTTTTTTGTCTGCGAAAATCATGAGGCGATGCATATTAGGCAAATTGAATTGTTTTTTGTTAATTAAAAATGATTTTACTTTTGGTAACAATCAAAATGTCAAATAATCCTAATGATTCTTATATAAAAATAGACATCAGGAGCTCTAACTGAAAAATAATATATATTTGAATATATTGGAATATTTAATATGTTATGGTAGTAGTTCTTAAACGTTTTAGTCTTGAAACCCCACTGAAACACACACATTTCAAGTGATCCCTCCTCTCAACTATAAGCCATCACAAAAAAAATTACATTTAATTTTTTATTTAACTTAAAAATAGAAAATAAATAAATTCCATTGCTAGATTGCTTAGGTTTTATTGAAGCCTTCTTTTATCAAATTAAAAGGAAATATTCTAATTTTTATTATTAATAGGTATACTTTTGTGTACAATTTATATTTTATAATAAAAATTAATTAGCCTGTTTTTGAACAATATGTGTAATTTAAATAATAGGATTTATAATGAAGTTCATAACTGAAATAATGCATGCACCGTAATTAAAAGAAGTATTTTTAAAAGATGTTTTCACAAAAAAAAAAAATAAAAGAAGAATTTTTAAAATTTGATCCAGTTATACAAAACTTAATGACCGAAAGTCACGTTTTAATGTAATGAATGTATATTTTTTGCTGCATAAGTAATTGAATTTTGGAGCAATATTTAACTCTGCTGGAAGTAAAGCACTTTCAACGGTTTTCAGAGCTGAACGATATTTGGATTTAATAAACGTTTATGTTGTAAATGTACTATCACATAATTTTTTGGTGCTGAATGGTATAAGAAAGTTTAATGCAAAATCAGAAATTGTTGAAATTCAACTGTTGTTCTGATCCAATATTATTCAAGAAGTTTTGTGAAAACTGGAGTTTTTAGTTATTTGATTACTCAGAGAATTCCTCTTGAGCTTTATATGGTAGGTGATTGATATCATTGATGACAATCAATTAAAATTTCAATTATTTTTTTCAATAGCAAAATTGTCGATACCAGAAAACATTTCAAATGAATAGTTTTCCTTCCAATTCTTTCAAATGGTCATTTTTTTGAAAATAAAACCTTCGCTTTTACCATTCGAAGTAAATATATTATTAAAATTTCCTAGAAGAAACAAATTAAAATCATTTAATTTTTCAAAAATGACTCTCAAAAATAGCGCAGCTTTGATAAACGTGTTGTTTTGAAAAAGAGCAGCAAGATCAGAATTTTTTTCGCTTGAAAATATAATAATTTCATTTTATTAATACGTAAAGAGAGAGAAATCTTAAATGTCGTTTTTTTACAACCATAGTACTTTTGCGTGCAGTAACTAAATTTTGTGCATTCGGAGTCCAAGTCTTTACAAAATTTAAAAATAAACAACCGATAAGGGCATAGTTCTTAGTAAAGTTTCTAGTTCTGACTGTATCCTAAAACACATCTTTCCATTTCGTTGCTATTTTATTTGCTGTAAGCGCCTTTCAATGGATCAGGCAGTGTGTAAAAGTTACATCATCATTACCAGGAGCTTTAACAAATTATTTAAAACAAATAATATTACGCCATCGCTTTTGTACCATTTGCGTGTACTTTAAAACAGTTTTTCCATTCTAAGCCTTCAGTTATAAAAAATTCATCATTTTAAATACATATGTCTTACCCTTTCGCATGTTCTTCCAAAGGACGAATAAAATAACAATTATTTATTGGTGTTCTCTTTGTAAATATATCTCACGTATACAAGCAACAGTGCGAGTTTCAAAATATCAGTTTTTTCATCCAACTTAATTGAAAATTTTGGCCTTCCTTTAAGTCTAGGAAAAAGTTTCTCACAAAGATTTACTAATTTTAGAAATTCTAATGATGACAATGTCGTACGATAGGAGTAATTTTAATATTTCATCGCCTAATTTACTTCAGTGAAATATTTCTGCCATTTTATTGTTAGATAAAATATACATACAAGATCTCCACTGATGCATTGCCTTTTATTTTTAGCAATCAAATATGAAACGTCGCATGATGCAAGCAAATATTTTGCATTAACAGTCATCAATTCTGTAAAATATTGTTTTTTTTTATTTGAATTTTTGACAGTGATTCTAAATAATTCTTTTGGTTTAGTGACGCTTGAAAAATGCTTGAATTCAAGATGTCATTTTAATTTTAATGGTTTCATAATCATTATTACCGAAACTTTCTTCTTTGTTTATTGCAAATTAAACAAAATATTGTTCATCACTATCACGGTTTCTAAAACTAAAGAAAATGTTGGATGAGAAATGTCTCATCATATTTTCTTTTCTTCGTCATAGATGCTTCTTTTGTAATTCCTATGTGCTCCTGAAAGAAAAGGCATTAAAGAAATTTCATAAGGGTCATTACTTTTGTTACTCAAGTTCAGATATTATTAATGAGTAAAAAATAATTTTCATCTTAAAATATACAAAAAATTTCATACTTCTTCTTTTCGCTCTTCTGGATACTTGAGTTGATTTATTTGTATTAGTTATGTTATGGAATTTACGGATATTTTTTGTTTGAATTTTGTTACATCGTACATCTGTCACAGATAGAATTCTTAGCTTAAAAATGTTTTCTTTTACTCTTAAATGAATTTAGTAAGCAGTGTTTCCTAAATGAAAAAAAATCTTAAGATTTTTCTTATTCCGCTAAGCAATATGTACAAACAAATAATTCAGAATATCCAGATTTTGCAACATAAATTTTATACTTATGGAACTAAGATAAAAAAAAAAGTTTCTTACCTTTGGATTGGGACAGAGGATTTACAACGATAAATAAAAAACAAATCACACAATTTTAAAGAAAATAAAATTATTTCTATTAAAGTAATTTTAAAGAAATCGTTCCTCACTTTAAATTAAATTTAATTTTAAATTCTGTGAATGTACGAATATTGGTGGCTATTCTCTACTAAAATAATTTAAACGAAGCTGAAATATTAATAAAAGTGTTTCGTTCTCGTTTATTTCTTAAAAAAGTTTTATTTTTGATCATCACGAATAATGTGATATTCTCGAATGAAGAGTTTCCATAATTAATTTTACTTAAATTTTGTTGACAAAGAAAAAAAAATACACGGTTTTTCAAAGTAACTTTACATGCCTTATAGTAGCCTAATAGTGATTAAATGTAAACAAGGAACAAAAAGTAACTTTTAAATATTTACTATAAATCAAAACATAATTTCTTTGGATATCTTTAACACTCAACGGATAAATTAAAATTTCATATTTATCCTAATAATTCATAATCTTAAGACAGAATAAAATTGCTTCGAAACTTAATTATATATGCACAATTGGGTAAAAAGACGGAAGAAAACGGAAAAAGTAGTGTTTGTATTTCTTAAAAAAGCACTAAAACTCAAATCTCGAGTCAATACAAATTATCACTTTAAACACATTGGAATACATAAAAACATGAAAACATTTTTACAAAATGCATACGACCACTATAGAAAAGAGGATTGTATCCTCGTTTCTGAAGAATTAAATGAAGATGTGCCTTTTAATGCAAGAATTGTTGATTTAAAGATATTATTGAAAATAATAAGTATTTTGAAGTAGGTCCTGAATTTGTAAATCCTTTAATTCAATCAGTAGTTGAGGGGAGAGAAAATCTCAAACTGCTCCAAACAATGAACCTAAAAAAGAAATTTCGTCTGGCAAAATTAAAGAACAAACCTCTTTAGACATGCTAAAATTGAACTAGAATAATTAAAATAATTACGGCAAAGAAATTGAATTTATGAATCAATCAATGACTATGCTAAGTCATCAGCTCAAGGTGTAAGAAGTCCAATGAAGTCCGTAAGAATATTAATGACACTCGCTCCATCGAGAGCAGAAATCTTTCATTTTTTCTTCAAATATTGTTTATACAAAAAAAAATGTTCCTGAAGTTCTAAAATGAGAAACTTTACTTTATATTATTGAAGATAGGACCAATAATGTTTTAGTTTATATGTAAGTGATGAAAAAGGGGAGATATATAACAAAAATACGGTTTTAATACAGTAACAACGCAAGAATGTCTTAATTCGTTTCATACAGAGACTCCCAATGAATCCCATGTCCAGTTTTTTCAAAAATTCAACTATATTTGAGCTGTAAATTAAGAAAAGTTTTAGACTTTAAATCGTTATGCGATTGGATAGATTCAGATAAACCTTTTCAAATTTTGGATCGTGAATTCACCGTATATATTTGACAAGGAAGAAAATGCTTAGAGTCCTTCTGATTTAGGCCGTGAATGTGATCTCTGCTTTAAATCCAAAGGCAAATCTCTTATCGAAATATTAAATAAAAAAATGGTTCAAGATAGATTCCATATTCGGAAACGATTTTAGAAACTCTATGAACTTGTAAAGTTTTTTCAATAATCGATTTTTAAGAAAACGTCTTTTTCCATGCGGCTAAGCAACTAGATAGCAGAAAGTACATTACGTTTTTAGCAAAAAAATATATTTACGAATTTCGAAAAGGGTCATTTGATCTAATAAATTCTCGAGAAATTTGACAGATACATATTTTTGATGTATTTCGAGATCTTGCAAACGAAGGGATAAATCTCTATATTTAGATGACTTTGTAATTCCAGCGACTGAAGAAAAAAAATTATTGAACGTTTGAAACGTGTGTCTGAAATAGCATCGAGGTACGGTTTTAAACTAATCCTTAAAAAAGTATTAGTTCCTCAAGATAAAAATAGAATTTTTAGGTAATGTGGTTGAAAATGGTACGATTTGTCCTTCATTCCCTAAAATTATATCTGATAAAAAATTTCTGAACCAAGAACTGTAAAACAAGTAGAAATTTTTTGAGTATGCAGTTTTCTCAGAAAGTACATTTCCGAATTCCCATTGATAATGAATCCATTAAGTGATCTATATCGATGTTCAATTCCATTTCTGTTTGGCTCCTACCAGAAATAAGCCTGCAATCAACTAAAAGACTGTCGGCCTCAAAATCCAGTGTTACAATGATACAGGCAAGAATGCCAAATTAGAATTACATACCGACGCTTCAAAAAAGGGTCTTGCCGCAATTTTAATCCAATAGGGTTGTCAGAGAAAATAACCACAATTCATTTTCTGAGACTGCGGTACGAAAAGAAGAACTTTCTAATTATGAATTAAAAATTTTCGTAAAATCATGAATAATTTCGAATAGTTTCGGCACTATCTATATGGAACAAAAACTACAATTGTTATAAATTATTCGGCATTTCAAAAGACAATGGATAAGTAGGACTTATCTACAAAAATCGTGAAATGGGTGCTTTTACTAGAAGGTTATGATTATGAAATGAATCATCGTCCCGGTAAGCTATTCTTACATGCTGCAGTTGCACAGAGAAACATCAACAGCACAAGAAGAAGAAGCGCAAAAAAATATCCTTTTGAGTTTTTGACAGGGGTGAAAATGTAGAACAAAGAAGAATCGAGAATATTGGAAATCTTAAGGAAGAGCAAATAGATACCCTGATGGAAAACGTCGTGAACATAAAGAAGCTAGAAGGAAAATTCTATGAATTCAAGAAAAAAAACAGGAGGACGTATGACAAGAAAAAGAAGAAACCTATCAAATATCATGTTGGTGATATTGTAGCTGTTTAGAGGACACAGCTTAGCAGAAGTTTCAAGGTCAGACCCAAATTTTACGGACCATACACAGTAAAAAATATTCATCCCTATGACCGATACGAAGTGGAGATTATAGGAAATCATGAGGGACCACAGCAAAAAACTACTGCAAAAGATCATACGATATAAAACCTAGGACAGTGGACTTCTAAATCATTACCTGCGAGCTACCTTTCCTATACTTTTTTTTGTTTTGCTTTTTTAAGTAAATTCAAAAACGTAGATCCTTGTCTAGGACGACAGCAGGGACAGGGTAGCTAATTGTAGATCCTGAATGCAGTTCGTTGCCCGGAACGTGGCTATAGAACCTCATCATTTCGGGGAGCTCGACTCCTTTTCGGGGAGCGCTGCTACTGAAGGAGCTACAACCCGTTATGCTAGAGGTAACAGTAACCGTGGATGGACGTCATGACATAACATCAGTGGATACAGAGAGTGTCTCTCTTTAGGTAATAAAACCATAGACATTTTACGCATCGGTGTACAGTACACCTCCAATTTACATCCAAAATGCCTATCTAAATAAACTTTATTTTATTTGTGTTGTAAATATCATCTGCATTGATTCTAACTGTATTTAATTATATCTCTGCATAGTGATCGCATTTGGAACTGGAATATTTCACGCACTCTCAAATACACCCCATATATATATATGTGTGTGTATGTGTATGCGTGTAGTTTGTTCGTTAAATATTTGTAAAATCATTTGTATTCAAACACAATTTACTTTCATTCATTTACAGAAGCTTAGAGAAAAATATCTAAAGTATTTTAGAAATAAATGGAACCAAGAAATAATGATATAAAAAACTTTAAATAACGTTAGGGAAAAAACTTTGTAATAGTAATAAAACTGAAAGTAAAGTTAGCTTCGAAACTACTTTTTTTGAACACTGTTCTTCCACTTCGGCATTCATTGAAGATAGCGATTCATTACTCATACATCGAAACAAATACAAATAAGGTAAACGAGAGCCATTTTTATGACAATTTTCAACTTGAATTCCTTTAAAACCAAATATTAGAGAAGTACTTAAAAATTCTCTTTAAGTTTCAGATTCTCTGAGTGATTTGTCACTAATTTTTAGGTTTATTCTCTTTATTTTAACTTTCCCAACTCAAAATATCTATGCGAACTTATTAATATCATCGCTGTTTAAATTACTGAAACAAATACTCAATAAAGAAGGAGGGAATCTCATTATACAATGCATACAACAGTACTTAATTTTAAGTTCATTATATTGCTTATTTGATGATGATTTACCATCTTCATGATAAATATTTCGAGAAATTAATAATATAAATTACTTTAATGAAATCACACTGGTTAACAGGATTCTCTTAAATTTGTTAAATTATTTTGGAAGAAAATCGATTATGCATGGCAATGTAATTTTCAAAACTTTTTATATCAGAAAAGGGTAAAAATCCTGAATTTTCTCAAATAATATGAGTATACTTTAAAATGTTTTGAGGAAACAATTTTAGAGACACATTTAGTATTAGTCATTACAGCATTATATTTGTTGAAATTATTCATTTCATACAATTGTTTTCCCTAATAAAACTTCTATTACAGTTTTCGTTGTTCAGTATCTTTACTCGTTCAACCATAGATAAAAGCAATGTTTTAATCCTATAATTGGCATTGTGATACAGTTATAATAAACGATTAAAAATTATTTATACATTTGAAAATATAAATTAAATAAAACAGTCAATCGTTCTATACACAGTTTTTCGAAAAACAGATTTAGCCTCCCAAGGTACGCTTTTTTATAATTATTATTAAATTACTCAATGAAATAGTAGAACTAAAGTAAACGATAAATTATAGAGAAATGGAAAATAGTAAACTTATATGATATTAAAGTTAAAGGAAATAATAAATTATTAAACTAAATATATTTAAGCTAATTGTAATTAAAATTAAAGCAAAGTATAAATTATTAAATTGAATATACTTAAACTGAATGTAAATAAAATTGAAGCAAATGAAAAGGTAATTAGAAAGTGATCTGGTACGCCAAAAATGAGGTCTACCTAAAAAAAATATCCCCTTAGGTGACTAAAAAAATACTTTATTTTTTCAAAAAAATAAATGTCAAATAAAAACCCAGCACTTTAACATTCATTCATTTTTAATAAAATTTTAGAATAAGAATTGTTATTACTGTAATACTTTGAAAGAAGTGCTTTTTTTCTTTCATTACAATATTTCTCACTTTCGAAAACTTCTAACGCTATGATAAAAATTTAATTTATGGCATAATATGCCAAGAAATACTTCAGAAACTCTTCCATAATAAAAAGTCAAAAGAACTTTTTTGTGATTATCGAGGAGGATAGATCAACAAAAACACGTTAAGGAAAATTCCAAGATTAAGTGCCTAGATTGGTAAAAAAATTGTAATCTTTGAAATAAAAGTCTGATATAATACTATGAAAGTTTTGATAAAAAGTTTAATAACCAAGCACCACGAGGGAGTACACATTAACTTATAAAACCGGAATTCAAATGCCGTTTACTTTCTCTAAAAAAAACAAAGATTTCAAAATCTAATAGCTTTTTGCAGTTAAAAGTAAATCTAGAAACAGTTTTCTTTAATTCAGGTAAAAAAAATCTCACTCTAAAAAACTAAAAATAAGAAAGGTGTACGGTAATAAAGTAAGAAAAAGTACTACATAAAATATATTCAGAAATGTTAAGCGAGAAATGATATCAATGAGATGGCAGGGTTAGGATGTATAACTGTGGTAAATAAACGGGACTGGTGTTTTTAGGCTATATTGCATTTTACTCAAGAAATATTAAATTAAGGAAAACAAAGCAGAGAGAGAGAATAATTAAAGTAAAGAGCTGGAGTTTGTTCCAATGATCTCAGTGTGAGACACATAATTGAGATCTCCTCATAAAAATAACCTGATTCCGTTCAGTATCACCCAGGCCTTATAAAACTGTAGGCAGCACAAGGGTACACATAAACTAAGATCACTGATTCAAAAAAGCTCGTGATGCAGATTTATTCTCGACGAAGTTCAATTTAGAAAAGTCTGGTGTAGCTTAGAGCTAGTATGCCTCAACATTTAGTTTTTTCCCCCTTTATGTAGAGAATTTTGGCGGATGAACATTTTGTAATTTGCCAATGAAAACTTTGTCATGAAACATGATTATTATTAAAATTCTTGAATTTATATACTGCAAAATAGATTTTATTATTCCTTTCTATTAATGCTTAAGAGTAACTCATGATTGTTCTACCCAAGGTCGCGTTTCTAATTAGAGACGTGCCTAGAGCTCAAAAAATTGGAAGGCGATAAAAGAGAAAAACAAGTGAACATACCGCTGCCTACCTAGTCATGTATGCATTGTGTTTATGTGTGTGCGCACGTGCAGAGAGAAAGAGTGGCAGTGCAGTGCGCTTGATAGCTATTGTCTTAAATGTAATATTTTGGTAAAGCAGCAATAGGCCTGCAAGGTTAGATCGGTTACAAGATGGATTTACAGTTACAGTTAAACAGTGGATTTAGCGTTCCTTTCTCAAAAAGATACAGAAGAACAAATATATATTACGAAGTTATATAAAATTGTATAACGTGTTAAGACATACTGCGCACAATTTCGCTAACAGCAGAACATATAAAAAGTGCGATTGATCTTGCTTTCCCAAGGTAGTGATGCTGAAAAACGCGGAAAAAAAGGGGGAAATCATGTTTTCGGCCAGAACTAGATGACTTCATTGGTCAGAGTCACGGCGTGTGAGTCATGTTCAAAATAACCATGGCTTAAACATCGTGGTGGTACGTTTCATTTGTAGCGTTCTAAAAGCGATTTGTTTATTGCATGCCAGTGGTACAGACTCGTGTCTCGAGCTCAATTTAACTGTAGGTATTTGCGATTCCTCTGCCAACATTCCAGGACCTTAAATTATGTGTTACTAATGCATGTGCCTTCGGGTCACCTAATATACTATTGATTGAGTCTCAGAAGACACTCCAGGGCGGAAGACCACCTAATTTTGAGCTTTGGTCAAGGGATGACACCTGAGCTGGAACATTTAACTTCAAAATTCCCAGCACATTATGGAAGAACTTGGGACCTCGATAGATTTAATGTGAATCAGCCCCGCTACATGGCGGTTCTTTAGCGGCATCATGGCTCGAACCCACGACTCTACGGAATCAGAGCCGGTAGCGAGTTCGCAACCATGACCACTAAGCTATCACTGATGTGCTATAAAATGTGCAGCATGTAATAAAAAAAATCAAGATTTGCACAGGAATTCATAGAGAACCTATTGAATACCAAAAATAAAGGTCTCTGCAAATAATTAAATGTTCTTTTGCCTTTTTAACTCTTTTCATTGCGTAACAGTGCTGGAAATCACGACAAAATAAACGAGCAGTTTTCATAATCTATTCTCATGTTATTCTTGCATGTTATTGTATGCATAAGGGGCTTTGTTGTATGAAATCGATGATGCTCTGCAGCTTTGTATTTGATTTTTTCAATATCTTTTACTGATTTCCAGATACGAAAGCTAACTCCACTGCTTGAGACCAAGTGGAGCTGTAACAAGTGTCACTGTGTAATTCATAGCCACTTTACTATACGTAGAACCACATTTTAGCTATCGGTGTTAATCAGTTTAAGGGTGAGGATGCAGGACTTAAGCGGGGATATGTACATATTATAGTTTATGTTATTTAACATTATTATTAATAATTAATATGTGTTTTAAGTATTAGTATCTCTAAACTTTAGAATCTTTCTAAAAATGTAATTAAGCAGAATATCTCATTAAAAAAATTACAACTTTAAATAATAATTCGTAAGTGCATTGTATCTTAAGCACACAAAAATAATTTAAAACTTTTTCTGAGGAATAATACTGGTATAGTTATTAAATTTTATTTATTATTGAAAATCCAGAAAATAAATTTTTTTTCTTACGTGTTAAATATTCTTTCAATTGCATAAATAATTGATAATATTCAGAATTTAACCTTTAAATAAATTTTTTTATGTATTTGTATGTATAATATTTGTATTTCTATAATGGAATTTAATTGATATCAGGTTTCAAAATAAAATAAAAAAAAAGATTTGGAAAATGTTTGAATCCACAAGCTGAAGCTATTTTTAGCATGCATTTATATTCAACATAATTAAAACAAAAATATCAAGTATAAACATATATATGGGAGATGAAAATTACACAAAAAGTACAATTAATGAATATTATAAATATTTGGAAGAAATATACATATGCATTACAATCGTAAAAATTTCAATTTATGTTCTGAAATACCTATTCAACGCGTACTAAAATAACACATCTTGATTTAATTTTTATTAATTTTTTTCATCATGAAATATCGTTTGCCTACCTGAATTCTCTGCCTTTATTTATAATAATTTCCCCAACAGAGAAACATATCAATTCAAAGAGATAATTTGACTATTGGGTCGAAATTATTTATACCTTGTGCTTTAAACATTAATTGTAAAACTTACTCAAATCTCGAGGGAAAAAAATAAAAAAAATGCCAAAAGTTAAAAAAATATTGAAATGTGCTAAAGCAAATAAAATTAAAATTTAAAAAACTAAAATGTAACTTTGGTATCTCTAAGATACGAAAACTATTGAGCTGAAACTGAATAGAAGGTAATGTTTGGTTTCATAATGATTGGAACCGAATATACTGAGTTTTCATCGTAATCGAAACTGAAATTTTTCTTTACTTACGTTTGTATTGCGAATGTTAATTGTCAGTTTTTTAATTACATTTAATTCCGTGAAGTAAGCCTAATTGGAACTGGTATCTAAAAGAACGCTGTTGTAAATGTCAGGAAAAGTTATTCATTCAAATGATATATCCCTCACATTTATTCTTAATTCTTTCTTACATGTTGTGAATAGAATGTGAACATCGTTAATCAACTTTAATTCTTTTGAGTAAACAGCTCTGTTTTCATTTGAAATGACCCGTCAAATTCAAAATGATTTATGGAGCCACCAGCGAGGATGCACATTATATTCATTAAGTCAAATATTCTACTTCTATGATTCAACATAATCAAGTGTTATTCATTATTCTACTTTTCTGAAAGTTATTCAAGTTTCATTTACGATTAAAATTCAAGGCTCATAATAATATTCTATTTAGAATTCGATTAAATTATTAAACATTTTTATTCGAATTTACGATAACATCTTTTTCATAATTCAAGAACTATTTCTTATTCATTTTGAGAAATACTCTTTTTCAGTAATAACAATCTTATTCATTATTATTCCAATGAGTTTTATTAATTTAATTCAAAAGAGCTATAAATACCGATAAATTTAAAAAGAAGAAAAGTGCTCTTAAAATTACGTATACAAAACTAATATGGAAAATAAAAGACCAATTAGTACAGGAGAATCCTGATTCTGAAAAATGAAATAGAAATAAAGTACTTTTGGTTAAAAAAGAAAATGAAATAATAAATTAAGTCTTAAAATAGAAAATAATGTAGAGAATTTACACGAGTTAGAAAACGAAAGTGGATCTAAAGAATATTTCTGAAGAATATTTAAAGTTAAGTTTGGTATTGAAACGCTTTTTGAAAAAGTAAAACAACATATTCATTCTTAGTAATTAAATTAAAAACTTGAAAATATGTTTCATTCAAAAACCGATATTAAACTACTCAAATTCGATCTTTTAGGATTTTATAGTATTGTTTATACTTAACTGAGTTTCAAGCAAATGTTTACTTCACTTATTCATGATAATTCTGAATTAACTAACCTTCGAAAATTTCAATATTTACAAGAGTCTATTTCAGACGCCCGCCACTCGACAAATGAAAAGTTTTCCATTTGTTTATTCGAATTAATCTGAGGCGTTGGAGACTGTGATTAATCGTTACTACTACACCTGTGAGTTGATTTTCTCATTACTTTTCAAACGTTTTAGTATTAAGACATTAAAGGTGATGATATCAAGGACTTTTCATGGTGTTCTCGGTATTTGCCATAAATCAGTTCATAATCTGGACACTTTAGAATTTAATGTTGAGAGATAAGATATCAGAAATTATAACAATTATTTTTCTTCAAAAACAGTTAAAGGAAAATCTTAGAAAGGAGTGGGAAATGACACTGAAGGTCGAAGAAATTCCGTGATATAGATAATTCATGGCCTTTTTGGAAATCAGGCCAAGGGATTTAGAACGTCTAAAGAAACACGAAGCCTAAAAATTATTTAGCTATAAAACTATTTCTAAAAGAAGGCTGGGATTTTAAAAGGCATTTTGTGCCATTCTGTGCTCGTGATCATACATTGCTTCATTATGATGAATTAAAGAGTATGAACATTAAAGAGAGGTGGAACTTAGTCAAAGAAAACGATCTGTGTTTTAATTGCATCAAAGCTAATAATGATATTACGAGATGTAATATTTCATTCCATTGTACAGACTGATCTAAAAACATTCCATGCACTGATACGCGATTGTAATCCGAAAAGGAGACTGCCATTGGAAAGTAACTCCTCAGTATAGTTTAATAATACCACGACTAATTCTAAATCACAGTCAAAAGGATGTACTAGTAGTTATTCTTTGTTCGGAATAAATAATAATTGTTCATATTCTACTTTCAACAGCAATAGAAATAATGAATACCGAAGAAAAGTTATGTGAGTGCAGAATATTGTTAGACAACGGTTATCAAATATCCTTGATATTCGAAGAATGTTGCAACAATCTTGGACTAAATTACAACAAGCTATATTATTATGGGAACTGGTGATCAAAATGCCGGAAAGGCAAACTCCAAAATAAATTTAGAATGCTCCATGCTTTAGTTTTGAAACACTCTTTACGAAGGTACTATTTGTAAAAGAACTCACGAGTAAATAACAAAATTTTTACATTCTTAACCATAAACGTCTCACATTGAACAGTTCAAGTAAGGTAATATTGATTTTCCTATTTCTAGTATACTCTTGGGGCTGATGAGCGATTTAATCCTTGAAAAAAGAAAGTAAGGAAACCGAATGCTTCATTGGCTATTCAGTCAAAATTATGTTAGATTCTGTTAGGTAGTGTTATCATTCTTCATTTTAAAGCGAAATTATCTACATTAATTCATTATTCTATACAGTTTAGAACTAGATAAAATTATGGGTATTAAAATCAATACCTGATACTAAAAAGATGAGTACTGAAGAAACACTATGTGAAGAGTTTTGCAGAAAAACGTTGAAGTTATCTTTAACACAGTATCCATACTTTAAAAATTTAAGTTATCAGGCTGTTAGAAGATTTCTTACTCTAGAAAAGAAATCAAGACAATACCCTAACCAGAATAGTCAGTAGAATCAATTCATGAGGAAATATGTATATTTAAATCATATGGAGTTAGAGTGATGTAAAATATGTTTATAAAACAGATACAAAATGTTTCTATAAGGCGTATGATCGAACTAGAATAAAATACTACATCTAAGATTAGAGTTGTGTTTGATTCTTCAGCAAAATCTAGTACAAATGCATCTCTAAATGATTCCTTACACACTGGATCCAAACTACTAAACTTATTCGTTTTTTATTCTTTTAGATCCCGTTCCGTAACTCTAATAGCAGACATTAAAAAAAATTTCAGTCAAATTAAATTTCACCTTGAGACTTCAACTACCTTTAACCATTTGAAGATAAATTCCTGATGAAAATGTCAAAGATTATAGATTATCAATTATATACATAGAACAATTAACAAATTATACTTTTACATCTATAGTAGGCATCGAAACAACCCATATCCGGCTTTTGCGGTCACATGACCAAATTATTAAAACTCAACAAATAATCCGCTTTACTCAGTCAAACCGCTAAATTAGGATCTGAATATAATTCCCGTGATCTCAAACTATTGATGAGACAAGCCGTTTCATTTGTTGCAGGTATCAAAATAAATAAATAATTTCAAAACTAACAAAAGAATGAGAATCAAAATTTTCCCAAAGTTTCACAGGTGGTCTTGACTGATTTTTATGTTGATGATCCATTCAATTGGGCTAATTCAATTCAAAATGCTGAAGTTGTCATGGACGAGCTGATTCATCTAATGTAGAAAGGCGAATTTCCATTGAAGAAAATGGCTTAAGAGAATCAGTTCAGTCCAGAAATCTCAGTGAAGATTATTGTCAGTACAACTTTTGGGGATTCAGTTAGACACTGTTCAAGACATTTTTCGATATGAAAGTGAGTCTGCTTCAAGATATCAGTACATAAAGACAATAGTTGTTTAATAGAAATAAAATTTATCATCCAATTTGATTTATTGCACCATCTGTTATATCAATTAAAATTATGATGCAAAAATTGTTTTGAAGTAAACTAAGATAGGATGAGCCCCTAACAAATTCAATTCTTAAATAATGGAAAAGTCTTCCATCACAATTCTAAGTGCTTGATCAAGTTCAAGTTTTCAGATATTTATTAAAAAAATTCTTCAGTTAAACTAATTGAAATTCTTGGATTTTGCGATGTTTTCCAAAGAGCATACGCTAAGGTCTTATCCGTACATTCAGAACCTTACAATCAATAAATTATAGGTAATTTTGTGTTGAAGCTAAAACTAGGGTAGTACTCTTGAAAACATTGACGCTTCCACGTTTAAAGCTGTGTGAAACGGTTCTATTGTGAGCCAACTCTACAAAATCGCTTTCGAAAGCCTTAATATTTGAATAGTGGATTTCTTCTTTTGGACCGATGCTCAGATAGTTTAGGCCGGAACGGTTCTATACCCTAAACATGGAAGTTTGTCATAGACAGTAGATTATCTGTTACTGAAGTTGATGCTCGGCATCATGTTGTTAGTAAGGAAAATCAGGCGGAATGTGCTTTTCGAGAAATAATGCCATAGAAACTTGTGAATTTTTTACAGTGTTGGCAAAGGCCATCCTGGCTGTAACTAATTTAAATATAACGATTCCTTCAAACCAAAGAGAGCAAAATAATCCAAATACATTATAATCTTCAGAAAAGTTAATAATCCATTCTAATCAAATTCAAGATAGTCTGGATTTTTTTCCTAAGTTTCCCACATTCAATAAATTAATCAGAGTAACAACATACGTGTCGTGATTCAATCACAACCTTCTTCATTTATCACTAAATTTTATGGAGGTTTAACTTCTTCAGAATTCGCCATAGCTATTGGTGCGATGATACATGTAGTACAGGTACCTGAACTTGGAAGGAACTCCCAATATTGTAGCAAAGTAAGTATGTGACATTGGGCTATTAGCGGTTTCTCTTCACTAACCTTGGGGACTTTTAATTAAGATTGATTGATTTTGTTAAACAACCTTTGCCCAACCAAAAATGAAATATAATTTTGGTAAAACAAGTAGAAATAAAGTGAAGTGGGAGTGTTAGGAAATATATAAACTCCGACTGAGAGTCGCGATAGAGAGTTTGAAAGAGGTTGAAGGAGGAGTTGAAAGAGGTGGAAAGAGAGGTTGAAGTAGGAGGTTGGATTAGAAGTTGAGTGATTCAAGAGATTTAGTTATTCCAGTGTTCAACAATTGTTCCAAAATTATTTTGTCTGAGTTGTAGTCGAGAAAGGCTTAGTGGTAAGAGTCTGTTAGATTATTATTGGTAGATTGAGTTAAGGCAGTAAAACCCTTGTCCGGGAGAGCATTCATAATTGTTGTTATCTTAACAAGAAGTTAATAAATTGAGTAATTATTATTCTAGTGTCTCTTTGATTGACTTATTGACTCCTAATGTTTAAACATTGAGTTTAGATATGGCACAAGAGGTAACCCGGAATGGGCAGCCGTTACAAGTATCTTTCTATCGCTTTCAAAATCCAGAAAACTTATTTATTATTTGGATTTAGTCATGATACAGAAATTATTCACTTATCAGTATTTCAGTATTTATCAGTATTAACATTTCATCTATATTCACACTTTTATTTCATCTATATTCACGCTTGTGCTAGCCCTTAGGTGTCGACAATTCTGGATTCTCTTTAGTAGGTCTGTAGTCAGACAAAAATTAAGCAACTAAGATATTTTCTTAATTTTGTCCCTCCTGTTAATTTAAAACTACAGCTAAGTCTGAATCACAAATTATAGGTGAGCTACTTTTCGAACGTATCACTTTATATCGATCTTTTTGAAAAACGAAATCTATTTTTCAGTATTGATATTCATAAAACTAAATATGAAATGATGTACCTTAAAACTTAAATTTATATAGGGCTTATAATCTGTTTGTATATAAAAATTGCCCTCTTTAAACTCGTGTCTGATCTCATCACTGATGCTATTCATGCGGTTTTATGAAGATTCATAAATCGTAAAGGTTATGTTACAGATATCCAATTCTAATAATTGAACAAATTTTAGAGGCGCTGCATAACATCTGCAGTAAATTCCTCAATTGTGCAAAAGTTTATGAAATATTTAATCTCAGATAAATTAATAACATAGAATTTTTAATCCGTCAACATTCCCAATTATGGGGAGCTATGGAAATTGCAATCAAAACAGTTTCTATTTGACAAGCACGCACAGAAAGTTCGTTATTTGATAAGCACGTCTTTAGACAGTTCCATTTCTATTCAGAGTGATAATTTCTCAGCTCTGTAACACTGTTTGGAAATTGTAAACTCGTTTGAATTCTAATAACTAGAAATGGTCTAAATAAATAAAAACTATGCTTTTTACAATTATTCAAGTAGAATGTGTTCGTTATGTTTTACCATCGAGTCTGTTCGTTGTGCTTCATCATAATCATAAATGTACAATCGCTTGGATAGTACACATTTTCAGGATTCTTTATGATAATAAGTTCAACTTTGTATCTAACGTCTAACATTTATTCTCATATCGAATTGTCTACAGTTGTGTTAATTTAAAACAAACTAGAATACTGTATGGCAGCAAAATGGTGTCTTTCGTGAAGAATCTCATTTTTAAATTGCTCACATATATGGTAAACAGCCGTTACAGTCCATTCGGTGAGGAATAAATGTCCAACATTGCTTACATTACCGGCATATGGACCTAGTCCTTAGGTTTGGAAATTCAAGTGCAGTAAGTTTTACATTCCTTTCGCAGCTAGTTAGATGAACATTAACATCGACAAGATAACGTACACTACACGTCTATCCCATACCCGAGGTATCCCATCCCGAGCGTATCGCATGCAATACTTCCAACGTATTGCATGCGATACACTCGCGTTTACTCCTCTGAGCTTATCATATCACATTTGATACTCTCCGAGAGTGTCTGCTTCAGACCGATGTATCAATACAGGTATGATCGATGAGAATGTTTATTTGAATTTTTAAGGTTTACTAGATGACGTCACAGTACCGTGAAATCAAAATAAATAGGATATTACTAATGTTGACCTTGGTGATTTGGGCTTGGATTTCACTTCTGGCTGTCAGGAGGGGAGAAATTACTTGTATTACTAAAAAGCATGTGTTGCGGCGTAGCTCTTTAAACGTGATGACACGATTTAAAGGGCTCGTTTGCTTTTATTTCTTTCTTGCTTCTTAGAAGTTCGAACTGGAACTTATGGATATTGATAAGAGGCAGAGTCTTTATTTGTACATGCCCTTAGCTGTTGGTTTCATTCGTTCGTTTTCTTTATAGCGACATTCATGGCGAAAAGAAAGTATTTAACAGAGAATCGAGACTATCAAATGAATAAATGAATCTCTCAGCGATATAAGTGAAAATACTAATAAATCTGCACTGTTTAGTGATTTAGATAATGAGTTTGAAATATCAAATAATGATATATATGAAAAAACCCAGAAAATACTAGTTTGTGTGTTAGACATGTGGCATTGAAGTATACATTGAAGAATGTTTTGTCATCACAAAATAAAATTGAATTTTTTCTTATATCTTAAATCCCATGTAATTGTATATCATTACACCATGAAACTTATGTATCAAATGAAGTATGTATTTTATTTTCTTACAAGATATGATTTTATGTATTAATTTTATGTAAAATTTTGTATAAAACGTATAATATTCGTTAAAATATTTATCTTTCTTATGTATTAAGTTCAATTCATTTTAAATAATTTGTATAAAAATCAAAATATTTTAATGAATAGCCAATTTTAGAGAAATTTTTCTTACTAATTAGGCTTAATAACTAAAAATGCTTGGGCACAGCGTGAAACTCTGCGGTAAGAAGCCACTGGCCCAGAGAAGCGCTTCTATATTCTCCCTTCGGTAGTGAAAGAACTATCGGTGGTAGAAACTTTTGAATTTCTACTGACTTAAAATATAGACACAATGGTCGGCTTTACAACAATATCTTACACTAATAAAAATCTTTAAGTTATTGTCAGTTATTACTTTGAACGTCTTCCGTACAAATTGAAAATTATAGCATTTTTGTAAATATTTCGTATTACTGACAAAAAGAAAAGATCCGTACCTTTAGAGAATTAAGGCATTGTATCGCACTCTTTCTTAATGCATTCAAACTTGAGATTGCTACTCATTGAAGTCCGAAAAGTTACTGATATCTTTATAATATATAAAATAAAGGATACTATCTTTTAAATTTTATGGCTGTTTACTCATTTATAAAAGTATATTGATCTTGTGTGGTACGAATTTCAGATTGAAGGCAGCACTCCTTTCCTTCAATGCATTTTAATTATTTTTATATTGTGTGTGTTTGTGTAATGTTTGGATTTTGAACTTATACTTCGAATGATCTCGAGAGTAAACAAAAATTGCTGATGAGAAAGTTTTATTGACAGAATTCTATAGTTGAGAATATAATTAGATATTTTTGTCTTCCTATTAGGATTAGAATATTAGGTTTTTTAACAGTTGAATCCTTTGAAGGGCGGTATACAAAAAAAAATTAAATTTTAGTTAAAATTCACCTGCAATGCATTAAAAGTGTTCAAAGGATACTATATCAAGCTGCAAAATTAATTTTTATTTATTTCCTGTTCATTAAGAACCGGTACATATATTCCTAGATCTTTTACCGCCCCTGTAAGACATCTTATTTGTACACACGCTATTTCGAAAACCTTCGAAGAAACAATAAATACTTCAGAAAAAAAATCATATTTTAATTAATTTGGGAAATATTAGGATCATGAAACACTTTTGAAAGGATTAGAACTTTATGATGTATTTTTATTTCTAAGAGTGATAATTTGTTCGAAAATATATCATTTAATTTAAGTATAGCTTTTTTACATATATAATTTTCATAATCTAATGCATTTATAAAATATAAAACCATATTATATATTTTTATAAACCAAATATAGTTGAAATACATATACAGTTTTAAATAAAATAAGGTATATTTTTATTGCATAGACTGCTATAAAAACATGCCTGATATTTTCTTCCCCACTTGTTTCTGAAGAGAAAACCGATCCATCAGAAAGAAGCTCTTCAAACAGAGCAAGTTTTTTCTCAATTGAAAGTCCCCGTGTTGGCATTCTTTTAAAGATATAATTAAAAAAAAATTTTTAACTTTAATGAAACCCAGATTATAACGCTACTTTAAAAAAAATGTGTGGTTCCTGTAAGAGTTTTTGAATTATTTACAGGTGTACTCAATTCTTTCTCTCTCTTTCTCTTTAATCTCCGCCGATGCGGCATTCCCAGATATTTTATAGTTTAGAAAGAATCATATCTCTTTCCAAGATTCACATGTGGTACCCAAACGCTGAGGGCTCTGTTCATCTCACAAAGCGAGTATCTCTTTGCTGTATTTTATCTTTTGTCCATAATTGTCATTCGACAATGATTTATAACTCAGTTTACTCAGATCCTTTGGTAAAGACTGCCACTAAAGGCAATGAACCCATATTGCCATCTCTCTATTACCGGTAGCTTATCATCTATTCTTATCTCATGCTAATACTTTGCGTCCATTATCGTTAACAAGTCTCATGTCTGTCAACGACAACAAGTCCCTAATCTGCTGTCTCTAGCCAGTTCTATCTTTCATGCCTTCGAAGGCTGTCCCTCCGATTTTGCTTTTTTTTTTTTGCTTTAGTTTTGATTTTGAGAAATCCCCCCCCCAGCGTTTTTGTTTGTTGTATTTTGGTGGGCTCGTACCGCGTTGATAAATTTCTATTTTTTTTTTAAATTTCTTTTCTTCGGTGAATAAGTCTGATTTTTGCCCCACTGGCACTCGAAAGTATATTTATGACCTTTATCTTTCCCTTTTACAAAGCGAACCGTCACATATAAGTCTGAATGAAAAATTTTAATGCTACCTTCTGTTGCTCATTAGCCCTCGTGTGAGCGGTGGTATAAATTTAATTATTTTATAAATTTTGTTTTGAGTAATTAACAGAATGTACAAAAATTTTCAAAAATGTACAGTGGGTAGATGATGAATTTAAAATTTTCAATTCATTTCAAAAACATTTCTGGAAGAGATAAAACAGCCACTTGTTTTGGATCATTAGATTCAAAGCAATAACTTTCATAACTATTCTGCATGGCTCTGCCAGCTAATTTTAAGTATAGAAAACTATAAGCTACCATTTGGGGATAAATATGAGGGGAAAAAACATGTTTTACAGAGATGTTTAGGATGCTAAAGATGTAGTATAAAAATATAACACCGCCCCTGAAAGGATTATTTAATTATTAGTATTTTTTAAGAAAATAAGAATTTTTATCTTTTTGCTTTAGCAATTTTATGCGTTATAAGTTTGATGTGGCTTTCTTTTCGTATATGAAAGTTGTTGGACTTTATAATGGATTGAATCTTTAAGAAAATATTTCTTAGTGCTTACTATATATATTTGTTTTCTACATCTGGAAAAAAAATACAGTATATGTTAATATTTTTTTTTTTTTTTGGATTTGCATTAATTCTCTAGTAGAGTGAAATTCATTTAAATTTAGGCAAACTATTAATACCTAATGAAAATCTTTCTGACTTAAATATCATGAAATGATTAATTAATTTCAAGAACATTCTTGGAAAGTTATTTCACAATTAAAGAAATAACATTACTTACATTTTACTTCAGTCAAAATATCATTTCTTTCTTTGGGATTTTTTACTATTATTTTTTCCCTGTTAAAATATAGTTTTGTTTGTTAATCTCTTATTTATCAAGAACCGTTGAAACACTACTTGTTGCTACTTATTTAAAAAAAAATACAATTCTTAAAGAAATCAGTGCTCAAAATATTAAAGCAATTTTGAAGGTAAAAGTTGCATCTGCCAGTGAAAACTTGCACAAAATCTTATGTAAAATAGAACTGAAATAATTATTTGTTTTATGTTATTAGTTTTTTCTTGAAACTTAATTATTTACTTAATTTACTTGAAAAATTATTGATTACCAGAATGGACCTTTTAAATTTAGTATAACAAAATATGCAATTTAATACAAAGGTACTTAAAATTAATTCATTATTTTATATTGTGTTACGCTAAAAATATTTGGTATCGAAACTGAATATAATACATAGGATTCATTTGTTTAGGATAACTTAAATCAAGTACTTGTCTTTGAAATTGTGTAGAAGACAAACATTTCATTTATTACAAAAATTAAATCTCACCACAACCAGCACTGTTTTGTTATATTTTACTTATCTCATATCTTAAACTTCCTTTCTTTTATCAGACTATTGGTCAAGTCAATACCAATATGATGGACAAGACCTGTAACATTATATGACTTCTAGAACTTTGTGTTTACTATCTCTCTAAGAAGGAGGCAGATGATAAACATTCCTCAGAGTGACACATGTATTAACGTACGTTCAGGAACTTATTCATCTTAGAACAAATTCAATACAGATTCAGAATTTTTTTATTATTTTTTTTCTTCTGTATAGTGTAATTTAGATGGTTAATTTTTTTTCTTCTCTCTTTAAGAGGGTTAAGAGGAAAGATAGAGCGCCGTGTCTTTTAAGAAGGGAAACGATGCAAAATAAAGAACATATTTCCTGGTGATTTTAACCACGTAACATTTCAATTGTCTAATACTGAATTAGATAAGGTAGGAGTTTATTTCTTAAAAATCACTAATAAATGTTTGGCAATGAGTAGTAAAATTCTTAGCAATATATTATTATTAAGAATAATGTATTTTAAAGATTATTCTCAATGTTTTACGTCAATTCTATTTTATGTGTAAAGAAATGATAAATTTGACCCATTGAACAGTTCACTAGCCAAAGTCTGTAACGGATTCCCTTTATAAGCCTCAAGAAATTCTCTATGACGTTTGATTCGAAAGCTTTGAGCTTCAATTTGTGAATTATGCAAATCTACTTCATATTGCATAAGTTTTAGTAAATTTAAACCATAAAAGAAAAAATTACTTTAACACTAGAACGATCGATACTTTTAGCTACCTAGAACGGTCTTTTAAGGTCACTTTGATCTCAGTAAACGAAATCGGGTGTCAGTTTTTGATTTCTAATGCAGATAGCATTGTAAAACTTATTTAATTATTTTGAACAATTTAAAGCCAAAGTTATTTTTAACAATTTACACTTTTGATAGTAACTGTATTGGATAAAATAAAATTCATTTGTTTTCAGTAAATACAATTATTTTCTTGTTTTGCACTCATTTATCATTGTAGTCCTTAACACATAATTTTCCACAGACGTCTTTAAATGGACCTTTTTCATTACATTTTCCGCAAATGGCATGCAGGTCGTTTCTTTGTTAAACAATTTGACAATCTGAGTTGTTAGTAATTGTTCAGAACACGGAATCTTTCAGAAATTTGTAAACAGCTGCATGCTGTAATAAATCCCAGAAATAGTAGCAAGATGTAGAGTATTATAAAAAATGCAAACATGCTATTTGAAAACAATAAAATTCCGTACAATTGCCTTATTCCATCGAGTATATTTACTCTTAGTGAAATTTTAAGACTTTTTCGTTTCTTGCAAGTGTTTGGGGTTACCAGTTCTCTTAACGCTTCTTCGTATGGTGTTCAAGACACAAGCATTTTGTTTACACAGGTTTCATGTCAATTCCCAATAAATATATTAAAATAAAACTTTACTTCATCAAATTATGATTTGCCGACCATATTCAAATTGTATTGATTTGGCGGAAGAAAATTTTTTCTGTAATCTACTTCAAATAGAAACATAAGATTGTATTTCATCACAAATTCAGATATGCAGGGTTTAAAGTCTTTTTGGTGAAATATATTTTAATTAATTTAAGTTAAATGCTAAATTATTTATAAGACACTAGAGTTTCGTTGTGACATGTTGCCTTTAATGTCTTCACTACTTTAAAAGCAAGAAAACAATCATGTGACCAGTTCAGCTTGGGATGTTACAGTTAAAAATTTTATCCAAATTTCTGACAACAGATTTTTGGTCGTTCATTAAAACCTTCGGTAAGAATAATTTAGGAGTTAATTATTTGTAAACTGGTGGCAGCTCTCTTTTATTTCAATGCATTTTACCAACAATAGGTGTTCGTTTAGCAGACTAAATTTCTGAGATGTAAAATCATTGGCAAAATAATTTCTTCCCTTGAAAACACGGCTCATAACAACATAATTACCAAGTTGCATATTTCCCCCCCTTCTCTTCAATCTTATACACATTAACCAATTCAAGACATATTTTGTCTCAACATCCGAAGTCATTCAGAATATTAATACAAATTTATCGGGCTTGTTTGCCATGCACTATATAATTTTACAACGTGTATTACGTGGTAACAGCTGCTAATTGATTGTTTTAATTTCACCCATAATACTCGCAACTGAGAATTTACCCCAAAAGGTGTCCCTATCTCAGTAGCAAGAGCAAACTTTTCAAGAGAAGAGTCGAACAAGTCGATTTATCATAAAATCAGAGGAACCGTAGGAATTCTATGAAACGGTTTCGCGATTCTTCCACAGTATACTGTTTTGAACCTGCTTGTATGACGCACAATTCTAGAATATCACGTAGCTCCTCTTGCGAAAATTAGTGTAATAGAAGCTTCTAACTTTTCCCAGAATGACCCAATTGAATTCACTTTTAATTGGCAGCATAACTTCATTAAACATGCAACTAAAACTCTTAGGAGTGACGTTCCTAATTCAACAAGTAAACAGAATTCTTATCCGTATTTTACAGGAGGGATCCTTGTAATGAATAATCCGAATATTCTTGGCAAAAAATTCTCCAAAAAATAAGACTGACGATTCCAGACAAATAATTTGATTTTTCAAAACATTTTGTGAACATTATATGACACACACATACACTAAACATAATAACGAAATACAAGTACAACTACATGATACGTTAGACAGGCAATATTGCGCACGAATCACTCCCTTACTGGTGTGTTACCAAAAGTCAAAAATTTATTCAGTGGATTGTGGGAGGAGATTGATAAATGGGAAGTAAGTAATTTGAGGTAGATGGGGAGTCTGTACAATATTACATTTTTAAGTATACTTTAATATGGTTTCATGAAACAGCAAATGCCAAAATAAAATTCATTTCCTTCAATTAATTTTCTTAGAATACAGAGCAGATTCTGCTTCTTTTTTTTTTTCTTCTTTCAAAACGTTTTCTGACGTGCACTTCTCAGACGTAAAAGCACTTTCATCAGAAATTTGCTGTTGCATTCCATCTGGAGTATGAAATTTATCTAACGAGCCATCAATATGTTTACTGGGATTTTTATCAGCTATTTCTTCTTCTAAGGTATCTGAGCTTTGTTCAAGAATTTTGCTTCAAAAGAAATCCTGAAATCTTGATAACTCTTTTCATTATTATCACTGCAATTTTAATCCTCCTGATGAAAGAGCTAATTATTTAACAATATTCAGTCTTCTCGAACAAGGTTTTTAAAATAGCTGTAAAAAAAATAGCTGCAATGGCCAATTCTAGAAATAATTCTACTGACTTATATTCGAAAACAATGACTCTACAAACAAGCACATGTATGGATTAAATGATAAAAGAAACTTTTTTTCGTTTTCTAATCTCTATCTTTACCTTTTGAATACGTTTTAGCGCTCTCATTTCGCATTTAATTATTTTTAACACCTGAATTTAATTTCAAAATACATGAGAAAACTTGGCATAATTAATGATTTTGAAAGTTAGGATTAGATAAATAATTATAATTTTTACTTGCATTTCCTGATACGAAAAAATGAATTTTGCTTCCATTACGAAATTATTCTTCTACATATTTCTCAATAAAAAGGTAATTTCTTTGAAGATAATTTTAATGAGCAAAGCCTAAATATAAACGAGATTTTTACAAATTTTTCAGAATTTCTTAAAATAAAGAAGAAAAAAAAAAACAGTGGTTGGCATTATATAAACAAAGAGCAACCACTTCATTAACTTACATCATCAGTGAAAGTATTTGCATAGGTTTCTTCTAAGACTATTCTAACTATGGTATTAATGGTAAAGTGTATTTCCCTTTTTTTAATTGCAAATTAGTACTTTTCTTGTATTGTTTTTCTGTATGAATTGCAAAATATACGGAGAAAATTTAGTGTTGAGAAATGTCGTAAGAAAATGAAATCGATTGTTATAGGGATATGTGAAAGGTTATTAATGCTATTAATTGCGTATATAACTCAAGAACATAATTATTGAGAGAGAGAACTTATATGATTCTTATGTTATATATATATATATATAAAGAAAGAAAGAGAGAGAAAGATAGAGAGTGAGTTATTTACTTAGTTTTAATTCGCATTTGCTTACTTTTTTCATTTTTCAAGTTTAAATTTATGTTCATTTTTGAAATTTTGCTTATTCTTGGTTGTCTCTACCTCGAACTATAATTTACATACTGAAGTTGTGATGGTTGAATTTGTAAAACTGGTTTAAACACATTTTTCCAATTCCAAAATATGTGACAGTATCTAAATTCCCTTGTCTCCATTTTTCTTATTAATTAGTTTTTTTTTCTCTTGAGATTTTCAATGTGTGTGTGTTTTGGATAACTCTTCGTATTTGATAATGTTATAATTAATGACTCATGTGCATTTTGAATTAAAACTATTACGTAATATTTGCATTTCAGAAAACTTATGTGGCTTTCTTTTATTATAATATTTTCTATGTTTTTTTTAATTTAGATTAACATTTCTAATTTTATCGTTCGTCTGATTTTAATATTTTATTGATTTTTTCTACTAAATCTGTAATATTTGTAGGTCTTTAGTTTTAATATATTTTGTAAATTTCTGTAACAATTTAGTATAATTTGGTATAGTTTAGCACTATTTCTTCTTATCATTAATAATAATTATTAAAATTAATAATTTTATATATATATATATATATATTATACACACACACATATATGTAAAGAAAATAGTAAATAAACATAAAAAAATAGTAAGTGATATAAATGAATATAAAAATCAACTAACTAAATGAAAACAAGGTAAAAAATTGAAGTTAACGTAATCCTAAAACTCTTTAAATAAAAGTAAATTTCTGAAGTAGAACCTAAAAAATACTGTAAAAGGAACAAAATGTTCACATCGTATTTAATAAATGATGTTCTAGAAAGTTAAATACAATAAGTATGAAATCATTCCTCCATCGAGAAAAAGGAGAAATAAGTGTGACGATTATAAGAAAACTTTATAATTTATAGTGAATATAAGAAATCAAATAAATTAACAGCAAAAAATGATAGCAGTGAAATACAAATGAAACATCTGAAAATTGAAAAGAATGCAAAAGAATAGAATATAACATAATAAATGCCGTAACAGGTTTCAGATTGTTTAAAAATAGTTCTTCCTGAATTGAGGGAAAACTGTTACCTTCATTTTACTCGTATGTTATATGAAACGGACACAAAACTAAATAAACGAATTAATAACGAACATCAAATATCAAGAACAGAAAGAAATCGCTTAATAAACATGAACCAGTAAATCAAGAAATATGTAAAATATATATGACAAATAAACATATAATTATTACATGAAAAGTAAGATTAAAAGAAAGGAGAAAAATTACAAAGAAAAATACAATGTGCATACTAAAATAAAATGTCTATTTAATCTCTTGTGGAAAATACTAATTATCTGCTCCAATTAGAACAAATTCAGATACTGAGAAGATTATATTTATTATAAAAAAAAAAGAATTTTTCTTAAATAATAACATTTTTCAAATAACAAATAAATAAGAAATAAAAATAACAATAAAATAATAAGTACAATATTAAAGAGAAACAAATAAAAGAAAAATGCATTTTTAAGAAATAATAAAGAAAATTATTTTCCGATATAGAAAACAAAAAACTTATTATAGTTTATTGTTATTAAATTTAAAATTACTTCTAATAAAATTAATAGGATATTCAGCACTCAGGTTGATTCTACGGAATTTATCAGAATTTTCATAAAAAAAAAATATGTTTTCATAAATATAAGAACATTCATTTATTACGTAATATATAATTATTTGTAATATTTCTAAAAATAGAGATACTTATGATATTCGTCAAAAAAGGAACCTTGTGAATCATGAAATGAGAGTTATGTCTCATATGATAAATAAGACTAAAAGTTTTTAATCTCCAAATTTTAAATGCAAAAAGAGCTTTAAGGAATGAATATGAAATCATCCAAGTTAGAGGATTATCTGAGAAGCTGTACTTTGGTATAACAGTTGAATATTTTATATACTTTCCAACATTGAAAAAAAAAACTTCAGAAAAGACGTCAAAAAGTGGTGATGATGGTGCGGTGATTCGCCAACAAACAGATCACTTCTAAGAACTCTCTTTTTCCGAGTTGCCTTGCAACTTGATGCTCGCTCGGAGCTCGTAGCACGAAATTCAATGGTGTGTTATTAAAGAAATATCAGAAGTTTAGTTAGCGTCTGTGTTAAAAAAAGCAGCAGCAATGGTTTGCTGGCGTCTAAAAATATTTCACTATTAATAGCAAAATCAAGAAAGCTGAATTTTGCCGAAGGACAGCTAATTTTGCTAGTCATTGAAGATGTTTTAAAACTGTTTTACACAAATCGTAGGATGTACTCAAAAATACTTCTTAGAGGAACAACACAGTTCAAAGATGTATTGCTGAAGTCAGTGATGATGCTGAAAGTTTCTTGCGTGATTATCTGAACACGATCTAATTTCTTCATACAACTGGTTTGGTCAACTTCACCTGGTAATGAAGCACTATTTTTGACATATGTTCGTTAAGTTATGGCTCAAGAAATCCTTCAAGAACTGCTCTTCGAGAGATCTTTAACAACAGACATTAAAAGTGAATTAATAATTAATGTTTCAAGAGATTGTTTCAAAGGAAAAGCGATTATTTTATCAAATGTAGTGTCAGCAGTATCAGGAGCAGCTGCCTTGCTTGGATGCTATTGATTTTTGAGCCATTTAAAACAAAATACACCAACGATATTTGCAATCGATGCTTTATCTATCGATAACATTTAGTTTCCAAGACTCCAAGTGGCAGACAGCAACTGTATCTTCAAATAATTATAAACGTTGTAAATAAAATTATAATCAACGTATTGAATTCTAGGCTATTTGTGCAGTTGTATGAAAAAAATTACGAGAACTTTCATTGCGACTCTTTCACCCTTTTGATAAGATTTCGAAACTATTTTAGTGTTTTGGGATTCTCCAGAACCCTTTTTAAAAGATAATTAATCAAATGGATAACAAACATTTTTTATTTATCAGAGTTGTTTACTAAATTTAATAAAGTTAAATTGTAGTCACAAGTTGTTAACCTAAATTTAATAAAAACCAAATACATCATTGCATTTATTTTTTTAAAAAAACATTTTTAGACAGAATTAACTTAATGAAGCAAAACATTGGACGAGGTGGGAATACTCTCGATATGACACAAACTGCCAGTTGTTGACCTTTCAACGTTCAACACCTAAATCCTTTTGACACAAGCATTAAAACCGTTTGAGGATATTTGATGTGAAAAAAAAAATACAACTGTAGATTTTTAACCTATATAGGGACATTGAACAATCGGTTATTATGTTTCAGGAACAATCTATTAAAATAAACAGAGCTTGAGTTAGAGTTAAGAAAGGAATCTCAATAAATATGGCTTCAAAGAGATATAACTTTATTTATTCCTCATTATAGCAATCACTAGAAAGTTTCTGATAACTTTTCCATCTTTATACCTTGCAGAAATAGATTTCAATGCGATTTTCAATTTTCTTACAAAAAAGACATATTAGAAATAACTGGCCGAGGAAATTTATGGCTTAGCCATTCTACTTTGAATAAAAATATTAAGAATAGATTAGTAATTATCACTTTCATCTGTCTAAATAAAAGCATTGATATTTTTGTTTACTTGTTTTATGTGAGACTGTTACTAGATTTACATTTTGCGCCGTTATGACTAATAAAGGTATATGAGTAAAATATTTACATGCCTTTTTATTTCAAAACTTCCCACTGAAGTTAACCTTATCAAAGACTTACAAACACCTTCGAAGCTGATGAAATTTTGAGAAATTCAATATTAGGGTATCGTTCCAAAACCTTTAAGTTAGTGTAAACAGTCACCTGGAAGCCGTCGTTGACAGGTAAATTTTCAGCCTTTTAGTTAAACTTTGCACCTGTCGCATGATTTTAGGTAAAATTTGCACTAATCACATGACTTTGAGGTAAATTTCGCACTTGTCTTTTAACATTTCTATACATTTTATTTTCACCTGAGTGTTTGGAAACGCTTTGGGTGAAATTTTACCCTCAGTTTCAATCTGTTTCAGAATGCTTGTATTTAATATTACTCTGTCCGATCAATTTCAAAACGATCCCTAGGAAGGGGTCTCCGAAAAAAGCAAAAAAAAAAAAAAAAAAAAAAAAAAAAATTGGCGAGTGGTTTACGGGACAAAATGTTAAGTATGTATGTATGTATCTGTATATATGTATATACATAATCCACACTCTATCGTTTCATCTTAGGATCGTATTAAAAAGCCTAACTTTCGTCTCCGGTTATGACTGTTCTGAAAGCTCGCGGAACTGGTGATTCCTGCAAATTTACCAGATGTATTTGTCGTCAGAGATCAAAACTTTCGATATCACTTTTGCACAAGTTTTATTCATTATCAATTCAACGTAACGATGCACGAAAGGCTATTTTTTGACAGTAGAACCATATCCTCGATTGAACGTTTGCTGAAATGGCGGTCTGAGTTCAAAACTTTTCTCACTCGATCGACGTTCTGTTTTCATTGTTTTCTTTGTCGATGGTCGTCCATCGTGTTGGAGGTTTTCTACTTTCTGTCATCCGTTCTCATACTCAGAGTATATACTGTGTATACTATGTTTGTCGTCATAAGCCTCTTATAACACTTCCATTGTTTCAGTACCGTTTTTACCAAGTTTAACATAGAACTGTATTGCATATCGTTGCATATGATTTTATATATATTGCATTGGAGATAACATATTTATATTCAATACATTAATCAATTCTATTTTGAAAATGTGTTAAACATGATAAAAATTAATGACGTATACATTATTTAAAAGAAGTTTGAGACGTTGCACTGAATTCTTAATGACAATGCTCAATATTATTTCAGACCTTCAAGTATATATGTTTCATTGTTCCTCTGCTATTCTTTTTGAGTGGAATAACATCAGCGCAGGAGAGAAAAAGGATTTTGACTTATCGTTATGGTAATTTTTCATTATATTTAGCAACATAGAAAATGTTATATTAAATAATGATGGATTGCATTGAAATGAGAATGATATTTAGAATTCAATTATTAATAAAGTTATTTTAACATGTTATTAAAATATATAATAATGTTATTTTTAACATCTAACAATGCTGTCTTTAAGATTTACCCTAGTATTATTTCCATCTTAATTATAAAGCAAATTAAAAACAATTACGAGAGAAACATAAAGTAATATTTGATTTTAATTCTAAATTAGTTAAGTATGTGTTTAAATTTTACTCGGAATGTAGTACTGGCTAACGGATATTAGAAATGTAATACTTCTTTCACTTTATACATTGAATAGGAAATTATTGCTGTGTTTTTTGAGTTTTCACGTAACAATAGCCTTCCATTTATTGTATGAAATAATGTGTAATATTACATAACGTCTAGGCTAAAATTGAATAACGCATATAAGTCAAGAGGAAAACGCAAACAAATTTCACGAGAATAAATTAAATTCTAAGAGACATTTATATAAATAAAACCTACAGCTTGAAAATCGTAATGAAAGTAAGAATTACTACAACGTAAGTTAAAAATTCACAAAAAACAAGAATTTGTGAAATACATCGAAAAAAATAATGAATCTAAACATTAGACTAAAATTATAATTTCGCATTTAATCAGGTACCCATTTGGAATGGTATTATTAGTATATCAGTTTTTAGAAATATTTTACAGATATTTATAATTTAATTATAAATCTCACAAAATTCGTCCTCAATCTAATTTTTCTATAAATTTTCTGAAAGTCAAGAAATAATACAAAACAATAAAATAATATAAAATACTTTTGCTAAGATTTTTTAAATAACTCTTAAAATATTTAATTATAATTTAGTCTTGCTTACGTTCACTTATTTTTGAATAATTTTTCATTCAAATTGGCAAATGTAAATAGCATTACAGGCTATTAATTTCCTTTCTATCAGCGAAAAACGTAAACTTAAAATTGCCCTCTTCTCAGCTGTTTGCAAAAAGAAAGAAAGAAAGAAAAAAGATTTACGCTTTTATATGTTTTTTGAGTAAGATTATACTCCTTTTCTACAGTGTTTAATATAATTTTTCTGTTTTTAAAAACTGTAAGTTGTATCTTTAAATGGTTATCTTTATCCCTTTTTGTAAAATTCTTTTATGGAATATGGGGAATATGTGTAGTTTATCTTTTTAAAATAGTATTTTATATTATTCTTCATTGATTTGGGTGATTTAATTTTTTCAATATACAGTAATAGTTGAATGGGAAAGGGTTGGATTTTGTAACTGAATTTATAACCAAGATTCATAATCCATAAACTGAGACAGTATTTTAAATACTGTACTTGCATTTTTTGGTCTTTTTATAATAATCATTTCTTCCTTATAACGGTTTATGCTTTTTAAGAGAGGTTTATGTATATACATAGAGAGTTGTGGAGTGTCATTATTTGAGAAATACCATCTTGTGCATTAAAGAAAAAATTAAAATAATTGGGTATAACATTCGAGAAGTGAGGTAACCTAACATCGTATATATATATATATATATATATATATATATACACATACACTGTTGTCCATTAAAATTACAATAGCATATGAAAAAAAAATACATAAAAGATATTTAATGTGCGTAAACAGTATAACAGGGAGACAAAATGATTAAACTCGCAATAAGTTTGGGGTTTACAAGGGTGCGCAATTAGTAGAAACAGCCGCCTCCCCTGTTAGCTAAAACGGCTCTTACCCGTTTAGTCGTGGACTACAACTGGACTTTGACAGAAACGGGCAGCTCATTCCATGCTTCTTCAAGTCTATGCCCCACTTCATCAACTGTATTAGCTGGAGAGGGGCCATTTTCTCAGAAAACCATAATCAGATGTTTTCAATGGGATGGCATATCTGGAGACCATGCAGGCTATGGTCACAATCGAATACCCTGCGTATCGAAGAGGATCAGTACATGACGTGTATCACAAGGTGTTGCGTTAACTTGCTGAAAGATGGTGTTTGGCAGGCCTCGAAGATGTGGCCCCTCTACATGACAAAATATTTCAAAAAAATATCGAACTGCGTTCTAATTACCTTCTATCCGAACTAGAGATATGCGTGTCGTGTACCCAATGGCTGCCCAAACTAGGTGCTCGGCCCCTATGCTAATATGAATGTCAATAGGCGACGAGCGGTCTACTCTGAGCCTCCAGACACGGCCATCAGAATACTGCAAGCAGAATAAGGACTCATCTTATTCTAATCTTACTCATCGTAATCTTCAAACGGGAGTCGACTGAAAAGACGACATTGTGCTCCTTTGTCACTCGGCGCACCAGACTCGCAGCCTCTTTTTGTGATGTCAAGGGAAGCCGAAGTAATGATCGCCATGCTGACAGTCCACGCTGCTGCAAATGTTTCACCATAGGAGCGGGGACTGGGCGTACTTTAAACATGCTCATTTCCTGACTAATGGTCCATGATGTGGTTGTACGGTTTTGCAGGGCCAACCTCACAAAATGTCTGTGATGTCGGGTGTTAGTCATGGAAGGAGATCCTGCCTGCATCATTGATTCAATATTCGCATTACAGTGGTTGGATTATGACCAGTGCTACGGGAAATATTTCGTAATAATCCACACTCTTGAATTCCGACACTTGCTGGTAAGCATTTTTTCTTATTCGATGCATAACACAGATATTATATATATATATATATATATATATATATATATGCTGTGTGTAATTCATATTTTTCTCATTTCACCTGTACACCTACTTGTATATAAACAAAATATTACAATTTAAATAGATTTGAAAATATTTTCAAATTTAAAGAAACTTATTTTGTGCTGTAAATATGACATATTTTAAAATAAAAGTTACATTCCATTTAAGGATATTTTAATTATTTTTACAGTTGAACAAAATAATTTCCCTTGCCCTGCAAGTGATTTCGAATTGTGTTACAATGGGTACGCTGTCAATTGTTGTTCCAATGAAGATTGTCCAGAAGGTCAAGTCTGTTGCCACAATAATGAAGGATGTACAATAAGGTGCATTTCAGCAGTGTTAAATGGTGCTGCGCCGGCTTTCGAAATGACAAGAGCCAATTGTGATTTTCTAACCATGTCATGATGGCATGTGGTTCACATTAAGGTGTCGAAAAAAAATCTGGTGATTGCTTATTTTTAAATTCAGATAATTTCTTTGTAAGAATATCATTTGAATAAATATACATTTTAATAACATAAATCGTTTTACTAGTCTTTAAACTCTTAACAGTAAATTGGAGTTTGTCCTACTGGTTATGTGTATTTTACACACTCACGTAATATACGCTTAAATAAGTTTTTAAATCAGTAATTCTGAAATTATGGTTGTGAGCATACTACTATTAGATATTGGTGTATTGTTTCTAGGGCGTCTGATGATAGTCTTAGATAAAAACTGATTATTAACAGTTATCTTCTAGATTACCTTTATTATAGAGTATATATATATTATTTCAATAAATCAAACCGTAATTACTCGCAAATACACTCACGTGAGCAAGTGACAGTTAAGAAGTAACAGCCGACCTTGAGTGAGCTACATCAAATATTTGTTTAAACTGTGATCTAAACAGAAAAATAATCGGAGAAAAAAGTGAAAATTGCTTGTCTAGAGGGAGGATAGAAAACAGAAGAGAATTGTTATAGAATACTTGGAGGCGTCACTCATGCTTATCAAAGACAGTAAGACCCAAAGGAAAAAAAGAAATCCCTATAGAAACTTAGGGCCACTATTCCCGTATTTAAATAAAGAAGACAAGCCCCTGAGGAGGTGGTAATTCGGGTAGATGCAGGATTCGAAACAGAAACAGTAACTATAAGTGGGTGTAGAATGTGGTAATTGCTAAATCTTTTGCCATCCTTCTATAAATTTAGTGACCATTAATTTAGGAAAGAAGTATACTCTTTTAGTAGATGTATTTATCATAAAGAAAAATAAAAATTTAAGCAATTACAATGCTACGAACTATATCATATTTATTTTTAATATGTAATTTAATTTTATCATACCATCTAATCAACACTAATTTGATAAGTACGAGTATTGTCTCAGAATTTTTTTCCTGCAAAATAAAAAATTCTATAGGCATGCAGAAAAAAATAATAAAACCAGAAAATTGTAGTTATAATTGAAATCACTTAACAGATAATCTAGGTGCAGAAAAATTGATCAATTAATACGGATCTTACATCGATGAATAATTTCACTGGGTTCAAAATGTTTTCACATCATATGAATGCTTACAACTCAAAACAAGGAGAAATAATAATAAAAAAAACCCTTAAGCAGTTCTATGCAAAGTTTTGAGAAGAACAGATTTAGCTACCCAAGATACTCTCTTTTTTAATAATTATTATTAAATTACTCAATTAAATTTAAGAATTAAAGTAAACGATAAGATATCGAGGAAAGGAAAATAGTAATCTTTTTCAATATTAAAATTAAAGGAAACGATAAATTATTAGCGTGAATATATTTAAGCTAAATATAATTAAAAGATAAAACATTGAAAAGTGATCTGGTACGCTAAAAAGCCTATATAAGACAATAGCACCTTGAGTGGCTAAACAATCGGAAAATCAATATTTAGAAGCATCATATTTTGAGACTATGTTTGAATTTTTATTCATGACTTGAGGTATATAAGGACAAAAGTACCAAATTGAAAGGATATTGAAAAAAAAAGTTTGTAGAACCATTGTTTTTAAGCAACTGAAAAATATGTACTACAGTATCTCGTCAAAGAAAAATGTATCACTTTTGGGAGTATTAGGAATAGGACATAGTTTCTGAATACGAGAAGGCGCTTCAAAAAGTACCCGTGTTAGCAATGGAAAATAGGGTCTTTCAGTGGTATGGTCTGTTCCTTGTTTTCCCTATTCTGAGAAATTTATGAGCATGATTCCCTTCTCCTTCCAGAAAAAAACATTGACTTAACTTTCAGGAGAAGAGACCTCTTTGCCTTCTTGGCAGAGGATTTATCAGAAGTAACTCATTATTTTGATTCTTGCTTAGTTTTTAATGTATAGAGATGAATCTTGGTCCTGGTCTTACGGGTGAAAGGTTCGCATATCACGTCATCTATCACGATAGAATTTCCCTACATTATCTTAAACTTCTTTTTATAACCATATTATCTTTCGATTATTCAAACATAACAATCTGAAAATGTTTGTCTGAGATTAAATAATTTATATCATATCTAATTTAGATAAAATGATGATAATATGTTATTGTCACTAACCTCGGGGATAGAATAAATTGAATTGAAAGATTGCTTAACTGAAGTGAATTCTAGTAAAAGTATTAAGATAAGAATTGCCTGTTTAAGTGAAATGAACAAAATAGAACGAGTGATAAGGTAAGCTTAGATTTTCTTATTAGATTAATCTAGAATTAACGAATTAATCGGGATCCGAGGATGAGCGACCTGAACTATTCATCACTGATTATTAATAAAGTATTTTAGTTTGCTCTTGTTTGTTTTTAATTGGAGTTTAACTATTATTGACTATTTAATGAGAAGAACAGATATTATTAGAATTGAACAATGATGAGTGAGCATTACAATGCTGCAACGAACAAATTTGTAGTGTTTTTAAGACTCATTTAACTAGTCCTGATGAATAAGCACAAAACCTTATTACTTATCGTTACTTTTTAGTGATATAAAAAGTTATATTACTTTCATATCAGGTATATATGTAATTTAGAGAAAAATTTGTAACATAAAACACAGACAATTTTACAGTTATTCATGGAACGCCTGATATTATAAGTATGGCCTTATTTTTCTTTTGAAAATGTGGTTGTTAGATTTCTTATTATTATCTATTTCATTATATAATGCATTTTTATGTTCTCAATAAATATTGAGTCACCTACCTTCTGTTTAAAAAGTTTGTCATCATTCTAAGACCAAGTCCATTCAAACACATATATATGTTATTTAAATTTCATAATGAAATAAATAATTTGAGTACTAATAGTTTTCATTTTCATTAAAAGAGTATATACAGGTGGTTATCAAAATAATGGAAAAACCTTAGATTTTTAAAGAATCCTTTATTAGTATGGGTAGGACCATCTTTGGTATGTTGTACAGCTTAAATTCGTATTCGTATTCGATATTGTGAAAGTTCTGGGAGAGATTTTGGTGGAAAGTATCATTCCGTATAATGAACGTTCGAAAATAGACCGTAATGGTTCAATTATATTGAGGTCGGCTGACTGTACGGACCAAGGTAGATGTTTAAATTTATCCTCGTGTTCGTCAAACCATGATTGGACAGCTGCATGGGCATTATCGTCCTGGAAAATTCCATCTGCAGGAAACAAAGTTTGAATCAAAGGATGGATCAGCTAAAATTTCTCTATACTTCTACCCATTGATCCTTCCTTTCAGGGTTACGATTGGTCTAGCAGAAGATCAAGGCATGGCTCCCATATCATGATAGATCAACTACTTTGCTTGACAGTTCGAAGGGGACAATCCCGAATATAAGTTTGAGCAGATGTCTTACAAACTTTCCCCCTGTCCCGATGTAGGGAAAAGTGTGAAAGACGATTCGTCAGACTATATGACTTTCTTCCACTCATCAACCGATCAGGTTATGTGAGTGTGACACCACTGTAGACGACGTTTGGCCTTAACATCTGTGACAAAGGGCTTGGTAATTGCTGCTCTGCCGTTAATGTTCTGTTTATGAAGGTGCCTTCCAACTATAATCATAGACACTGGAGAATCCAGATGCTTATTGAGCTCCGCGGTCACATTTGCTGTAGATGTTCACTTTTTAGACATTACAATGCGCTTCAATACTCGTCGGTCGCTTTTACTGAGCTTCTCCTTCCGTCCACTATTTTGCTTCGCCGAGCTTGTCTTACGGCGCTGTGTGTATGTTGTAATGACTTAAGTCACCGCACCTCTAGAAACGTCTAAAAGTTGGGATGCTTCGGTCACACTTGCCCCAGCTAGATGGGCTCCTACAATTTGGTTTCTATGAAAATCTGAGAGGTCTGACATTTCCCGCATTTGAATAAAAAAAAAATCCAAAACTTACAAAACTTCAATCACGCTACCACATACTATCAGAATATATAAATTTCTAGTAATAAAAAAAAAGCTGGTAACTATTATTATACCTTAATGATTGCGAAGCGCATTTAAAAATGTCACTTTTATTCATAGGTGTTCCCTTTATTTTGACAAACCACCTGTATATATCTATCAGGAACATCTTTTCCTTACTATGAAGCCTTAACATTGTATGCATCACCTTGCCCATATTTAATACATCACTCTTTACCCATTTTAGAACCATTACAATAATTCATTCTCTTCCGTATTTTTATTAATTGTACCTCACTGTACCTACTAAAATCAATACAATATGTCTAGGAGGTTTGAGTTATGATGTGCTCTTTTTCTAGGATCTTAATTTAGAAATACTTCTCAGCTAATTTTTCTATCTTTCTCTTCATAAACTGCATTTTTTTCCAGTCACTTGTCAATGATTCAAAATTACGAGATCCGTTGCCAATAACTACATATTTTGCTTCTAAACAATCAATCAACCACACTACTCAATGAATTCAGATTTTTTTTAATTAATCCAAATTTACTTAATATCCCTATTAGGTTGAAGGAAACACTTATAAATATTTTCCTGGTTTTTGAGCCAATCTACATGACTGCTGCTGATTTAACAAGAGTTAGTTTTTGAGAAATCAATTTCACTGTTCTGATATGGCTGCATAAATCTAATGGTAATGTTACATGGACAAACTTTCAACTATTAAAGGTGATCACTAACAATCAAACTAGCTCAGAATGAATTTTTTAACTTTACGTAAACTATCTACTTTGTAGACCTTCAAATTATTTTCGACGCATCTGTGTATAGTCGGAATGTGTTCGAATGTTTTACAAGCTTTGATGGCTTTTTTTTATATATATAAAATAAACAAATACAAGTACAGGGGGTGGACAAAAATATGGAAACACCTTGTAAAATGCATGTTTGAAAAGAAAGATTGATTTTAATGAAATATGTAGGTGGCGCTGGCGTTTTTGACTACTAACGCCACCTATACAACTTCGTAAATGTGCTTAACAGTTCAGTTGTTGTCGGAGTACTGTTATGTGAGGTTGTCATTGCATTATGTCAGAGTTAACAGACTTCGAACGTGGGCAAATTGTTGGAGCACGTATGGTAGGTGCTTCCGTAAGCAAGGTAGCCGAGGTGTTGAGTGTTTCAAGAGGTACTGTATCGAAGATTTATTCCGCATATTTGAAAAACGGAAAAACATCATCTGCTAAATCACAGCGCGGACGAAAGTGTGTGCTGAGTGATCGTGACAGACGATCATTAAGGGCAATTGTGACGAAAAATAAGAAGACCACAGCTGCAAAAATTACTGCTGAAATGAATGTTGTGTTACAAAACCCTGTGAGTACCAAAACAATTAGAAGGGAGCGTCATAAACAGGGAATTTCTGGCCGTGCTGCAATTCAGAAGCCACTCATCAGTGATGCTAATGCCCGTAACAGGAAAAGGTGGTGTTTAAGTCATAAAGCCTGGACTATAGGGCAGTGGAAGCGTGTAATATGGTCTGACGAGTCTTCTTTCACATTGTTTCCCACTTCTGGCCGAGTTTACGTCTGGAGAACGCCATCTCAAGCCTATAATACAGACTGCTTGTTGCCAAGAGTGAAACATGGCGGGGGTTCTGTTATGGTTTGGGCAGCCATATCGTGGTTCTCTGCTGGCCCCATGATAACTGTGTCAGGGCACATGACTGCCAAGACTTATGTGAACATTTTGGCAGATCAAGTTCATCCCATGGTACAAACTTTGTTCCCCGATGGTGATGGTGTCTTCCAAGACGACAAAGCCCCTGTTCACACAGCTCACATAGTCCAGGACTGGTTTTCTGAGCACGAGGAAGATTTGTCCCATCTCCCCTGGCCACCACAGTCACCAGACCTGAATATTATCGAACCTTTGTGGTCTACATTGGAACGGAAAGTGCGTTCTCGTTATCCACCGCCAACATCGTTATCTGAACTTGCCACCGTTTTGCAGGAAGAATGGTATAATATTCCTTTGGCACACATACAGGAACTGTATTTATCCATTCCGAGAAGACTGCAAGCTGTTTTGGAGGCCAACGGGTTTCCTACACCATATTAAGCAAAGAAACATGTTTTTTAAAAGGTGTTTCCATATTTTTGTCCAATCCCTGTATGTATGAGACGACAGCTGAAAATGATGAAAAGCATTCATTCTTCCAATACAACGGGTGTTTTACTGAATACCAATAAGTAACTGTTTGAAAAGAGTCCAATTAATTTCCCTTTCACATTCGAGCCTGAATATTTCAGAGATTAGTTACTTTTTTGCTCTCCTAATAAAGTTCACTTGTGTATTCGTTGTTTACTTCAACGTCAAATTTTGAAATATCGAAATGTTCAAAAAGATTTTCAAAAGTTTCAATAAGTAAGAAAAACAACTGAACTAAATATTTTTTTGTTTTAACCTAAACATTTATCGAAATCGATTCATAAAATTAAACTGGAAATACTGATTATGATTACTTGCTTACCATAAATACATTCTTATAACATTTACATTTATTTCTGCATTTTGAATACTTATTTTTCAAATTTGTAAAATGAATTACTCTGTTATGTATAAAATATATCCATTGTTTTTATTAAAAATAAAATAAAATTAATAAATGGCTTAATTTCCTCAATTCTTCTAACAAAAACCCTATATGTTGCAAACAAAAATATTTGTTTCTAGTAAACAAATTTATTTAAACCCTTATAAGTTACAATAAATTTAACTGAAACTATTATCTTTTGCTTAAATAATAATGTTTGATCTAACTTTGATTATTTGTATAACATTTGAATACATTTTCTGCGAACTTTTAGATTTAAAGCAAGTTAAATTCAAAAGAAAATGTTTAACACGAAAATAATTAACATGTGAAATCAGTTTAAAAGAAATAATGTTGCAGTCCCTTTGAAAAACTATGACATTTCAAGCATTTTTTTTTTCAAATACAGACGGAAAAAAATTGTCTAACGCAAGAACATTTAATTTTCGGACCTAAGTATTTTGACTTATTTTTTCTTTGTTTGAATGAACAAATAAACAATGGCTGCTAAATTTCAAATGTCTTTTGATAGGTATATATATAGTATTATTTCCAAGTCATAACCCAATCCTTATTGAAAAAATTATTGTATAATTCAATGAAAGGAAGGCAATAAAGTTAAGGTAATGAGATTAAGCTGAAATTAAAGAAGACAGAAAAGTAAATAAATGTCTTAACTTTTTGTGTCAATATAATTATGAAACCAATCTTAATTAAATAATATAAAGGAATAATTCGAAATATATATAATGAGGTAAGGAATATATATGATGAAACTAGTAACTAATTAATGAATAAAAAGAAATAATTTAAAATACATACAATGAAATTATATATATATATATATATACATATTATCATGTCGAATATATATACGAGCACGCCAAATAAAGAACATGGTATTGAATCTCATCTTGAGACTTTTATTAATTTATACAAATGAGAACTATCAATATAGGATAGAAGCAATACTAACACAAATCAATAAGTGTAGAATTCAAATTTAAACTACAGGAAGAGGAAATCCTGTTTAATTATCGAGAGATATGTATAGAAAATACTCGAAGATGCATTTCGTTTCAATGCATTGTTCTTTGCATAAGCACTCGTGAACAAATGCAGGTGTGCTTCATCTATCACGATGGAATGCAACTTGTGGATCGAAGTTTAATTGGATGTAGCGAGTGAATGAATGTAGATTTATGACGCAAGAGCTGAATCTGACTCTTTCACTACTGCCAGAAAACGATTATCGCTACAACATGATGAAAATAGCAATTAAGTAATGTAAAGAAATAATTCAAAATTATGAACTAAAATTAGTACAGAAGCAAGTATAAAAACATTGGAGAAATTTTGAAATTTACAAAGAAAATATACAATTATTTTTTTTTTTTTAATTATAGAAAAGGTATAAAGAAAACTACTAAAAAATTTTAAATTGTCAAAAACCGGGAACAAAAGAAAAGAAAAACAATATAAAACAAATCAATTCAGAAAGAAAGCAGTATATCTGAAAGAATATTAAACCAATAAATAATGGCAAAGAAGACAAAGTTCAACTAATGAATAAATGCAAAACAAAACATGAAAAACAAACAGAACAAAGAAAAGAAAAAGGCAAAGAAAACGAAATGCAATAGTTTTAATTTCTGAATTTTGTTTTTGACAGATTTTCTGGTTAAAGGATTTTTCACAGGTACCCAACAATCCCAACAGAAAAAAGCTATAAACTAAAATGGAAATTCCATAAATAAAAATAAAAAAAATTCAAAATATGAAATGAAGAAAAAATATATTTGTTTACGACGAGATACACTCAATCTATAATAAAGTAAAAAGAAAAATTTAAGCAATAGGTGAGTCAAAATTAAAATGTTCCCAAACTTAGATGCGACACCCTGAACACCAAACTACTTTCATACAAATGCTCAAGTTTACAAATCTCGACTTTCCCAATTTAGCTTAATCTGAAGATAAAGCACAATGCCCTATATCGGACAGAAAGTGTACTTATTTCAAAAGAAGTGTAAAAATTAAAAACGAAAAAATTAAACCGCTGAACAAAAAATAGAATCAGAATAAATCTAAATTAATAATTATTATGTTTAACTTTAGTTTAATAAAATTCAAAGAAAATTTTGCTTTCCAAAATATTGTTTTAAAATTATCCAGGAAAATGTTAAAAAAAAACTAGGTAATTTTGCTTTAATGCTATATTAACTAAATAATTAAAAATTTTCTATGCAATAACCTTATTAGCATTAAATTTTTTATAAAACTCTTTTAAAAATTTAATAAGATATTCTATGTCTCAGTAGAGTTAAAAAGATCTTCAAAATGATAGCTATATTTATAGCATAACTCAGTTTATCATTATATTTTTCTATATCTGCAATATTTTAATAATACACACACACGTATATATATATATATAATCTTGAATTTGTTTCAAAACAAAAAAAAAAATAAATAAACGTACGATCCTCGAAATTTCGTTTTAAACGATGTTAATTGCAATACGAAATCATGCATTTTACATTTGTTTTACATATATGTTAACGTTATTAAAATATTATTTGAATTATGTTATAATATATGTAAATAGGAATTATGTGCAATATTAATTTTTTTAATATTATATATTTCTAAGCAAAAATTTTAATCTTTGAGAGATTTTTACGTTTCACGATTGAGTAGATAGTTTTCAATCCTGATTTGATTTTTTTTTTTTTTTTACATACTGAAATTTTTTGTGGTGACTTTCGAAAGCATTTCGTAAGATCAAACATTATTCATTAAAAGTTTTTAAATTATCAAAAGAGATATTCACCAATCTATTGTTTGAATCAAATTTCAAAACAGAGAACAAACTCTTCTTTTATTTTGATGACAGGTGATTGTTGAAATTTCCTCATTCAATCCATTCATTTTAATTACAGTATTGCGACAATACTTTTTTTTCTAATATTTATTTCGTCGCACTTTCAACGTTTATCTTTATTGCAGGAAAATGCTTTTTTTTCTGTGTGTGAATGCAAAATTCAACCTAATTTTTATTCATTAAAAATATTCCAAGGGCAAGTGAAATTTGCTTAGTTATGTAACACAAAATATTTCAATTTACAAATGAATCTGCACAGCTGCTTAATTAACACTAACTCGAGTATAGTGTACGAGTGAAATAATAATGTATAACAATACTTAAGAAAAATAACTAGATTTCATTATAAATCAATACATATAAAATTAGAATTATTTCTTTAACCTAAAAAAACATTCTTTTTTCGGAGAAATCATGGACTCTTTTATAGATAAAACTGGAATCAATTTTCTAACGAATACGAGGTTCGTTCGGCAAGTCCTCAAAATCCCAAGAAATGGAGCTGGTAGCATCAAAAATGGTTTGCTTTCAGAGAGCATCACGACTCACTTGACGTTTGTGTGAATTACTTTCATCACATGATTTCATTCTTATTGTCGATTGAAGCAAGAGCTTCTTTAGAAAAATAGAAAAAAAACGGAGTTTAAACAATTAAATTTAAAAGGCTTAACACCGAAAGAGATCATAGCTGAGTTGGATGAAGTCCATGACACATCTGCTCTAATGTTTGCAGCTATTTACGATTGGGTACATGAGTTTAAGCGTGGCCGTACATCTACAGAAATGAATGCATCCATTCTGAGGCTATTTTGGCGCTTTTTCTTCTCGACGAATTTCTGTGTCGATACGAAACTGTGGGCAAAACGTGGATTTTTAACTACACTCCAGAGACATAGGAACAATCTAATTAGTGGACGAAGCCGAACGAGATCCGTAGAAAGTAAAGACGATGAAATCAGCCGGCAAGGTGATGGCAACGATCTACATCGTTTACTTGGGAAAAAGAAAAGCAATAACTAGAGAATATTATGCATTGTTACTACCCCGGTTTCACGAAGAAATCAAGAAAAAACATCCTCATTTGAAAAAGATTATTTTCCAGCAAGACAATGCACGGTGTACGACTTTTGCAGCTTCCATGGTCAAAACATGGAATTAAAATTCAAATTATTAGAAGAGCCACAGTATTTACCAGATGGGGCCCACAGTGACTTTTTTTTTTATTTCCAACTTTAAAAAGACGGTTCGGTGGACAATGGTTCACGTCAAAAGTAGAGTTCATCACCCAAACAGATGCCTATTTTGAGGACCTTCCAAAATTTTACTTTTTAGTAGGTTTAAAAAGATTGGGGTGGTTTTCTTTTTCTTTGCATTTTAATTAAAAAAAATTTTTGTTGGTTTATAAGTAAGTCATTACAAATACAAATATAAACTTCTCATGAATCTGACCTCCATGTGTGTGTGTGTGTGTAGACGGTGGAGTGATGAGATTATACATCCCGAATCTACAATGGTTTGCTCTTGGTTGTCTAAGGGGGGGGGGTAATTCCATTACCGGATTCTATTATGTTGTTTTTGTAGAAATTCAATGAAGAGCCTCGACTTGTTGTATTTCGTTTATTAGAAGCGATGATGAAGAGTGAGTGTATTTACAATAGATGATGCCGAATTGATCAATCGATCGTAGCAAAATAGATGGCCGTCTCATTTACCCTTACCGGCGAAGGGTGCTGGAACGCGCTCTGGGATTCGGAGTTTACTTCCGACGCGAGTAATGCGAAGGAGAAGAGAAGCGGAATGTGGGGGGAAAGAGAGCGAGAACGAAAGGTCACTCAGTTTTGTTCTGGATTAGGTGGTGCTGCATGACCTATCATATAACGCTGATTCGTGGTACCATCTATCGAGTATTGGAGGAACTTGTTTGACAGTACATCGGAAAATATAATTAATTCTTTAATAATTAGCTGGAAAATCCTACAGAGTTCGACCCATCCAAATATAACTGGCCTTCAGCTATACTGGAATTTTCAAAACTTCACTAATTATATTTTATATTTTTCGACTAACACAAAAATAGTAAAACTAATAACACAAAAACAGTAAAAAATGAATTTCAAAACCTTCCAATATTCTATCCGGAGCAATATATGTAATCAATTTTTTAACACTTCATCATATATGAACGATAAAACTACTGATACTGCAGCATAGAATGTGAATAAGTATATATAAAAATATAAGTGATACAAGGCAATATTTATTGCATAAAAAGAAAATAACATAGCGTGAAACGGAATCAAGCGAACTTCACCAAATAATATCTATGTACGTTTGATATTTAAATGGTGTTGACAGAAAAATATTTTATCATATCTGTATTTTGTATTCTGGAAATTTACCACATCCGCAGATATTTTTCTTTTCTTTTCTTATAAATCTTACGATTCTCGGATTGTTTTTCTTCTGTATTCTTCTTAGATTCTTTTCTTTGTAATTCTGTTCTTCTATATTTGTAAATGTGAAAGACTGGATATCAGACAATACTTTCTTTAAACTTTCGAATGCTTCTTTCTGTTGTGTTTCAAAAGCAAATGGATTTTTTTTCCTTGTTAGGTCGCTTAACGGTTTCACAATTTTCGAGTAATCTTTGATGTATTTTCGGGAATCTCCTGTTAATCCTAGAAAATTTCGTACTTTCTTGAAGGTCGTTGGTAAACTTTGCAACTGCTAACGTCTTTGCAACTGAGGGCTTGATGATTCCATTCTCTACTATGTGACCTAAAAATTCAACTTTTCGCATTAAGAACTGACACTTCTTGAATTTTATCACCAGACCATATTTCTTTGTAACATCGAACACAATTTTAAGTTTTTGGTGTCCTTCCTTTTCATCTTTTGCTGGAACAATAAGGTTATCCATATAGCTTACTAAAATTCTTTGACGTGTAAGGTCTCTGAAAATGCTTGTGACAAATCTCTGAAAAATACCTAGACTCGTGCTTAACCCAAAAGGAACTTTGCTGAACTCGAACTGTCCATCTGGAACGATAAAATACGTGAATTTTCTGCAATCCTCACCAACGGTGATGTGGAAAAAACCATTTCGTAAATTTAACGTGAAGTAAACTTTTGCTTCATGTAGTGTATCTAAAACATCTTCGATGAGGGGTAAAGGAAATTTATCTTTCACTAGCTTCTGGTTTAGTTTTCGGTAATCGATGCACATTCTCGAAGTTCCATCTTTCTTTTTGACTATTACGACTGGACTGGCGTATTCTGATGAGCTTGGGTGTATGTGAATTCTTTGTGCCATTCTTCTATCTGTTTATTTAATTCTTCTCTTTCCGTAAATGCTAATCGGGGTGGCGATTGACACCCTGGTTCATCATCTTTTGAAATAATTCGCATGGTAACATCGGTGCTTGTCGTCTTTTCAGGCTTGTAGTTTTCTATCATTTTCGTAAGTTCTTTTTTGATCTCAGGATCTCCTATGTGATTCAGTTCTGCCTTTTCGATGTTTTCCGCTAGTATCTGCATTAAGAATGCCTGCTTTTCATATTTAACAAATTCTACACCATTGTTCGTGAAGTTGACTAATGCTCGTTCTAAAATATCTGAAACTATGACTGCTTCGAACTTTAGTTTTGCTATAGGTACCACATGCCAAGTTAGTGTATAGTTTTCTTCATCCATCTGAAATTCTTGTTCGAAAGATCCTATCGTAGTGACTTGAGCATCACCTATGCCTGTTAGGATAATTTTGTTCTTCGCTAGCCTCGTTGGATCGATGATTCTTCTGCTGGTATTTTCTCGTAGTAGACTGACGGTATTTCCAGTGTCGATAAGCGCAGTAATTTTCTTGTTTCCAAACATTAATTTCTTGGTTCGTAAATTTTCTTGACCGATAGTGGAACGTGTTGCCGTAGGCTTGCTTGTTTCTCTCGTGAAACTCGTTGTTCTCTTCGGCTGGCTTGTATTTGGCTCTTTCTCTGAATCGTTGAATCTTCTAAACCTGGAGTAATTCGTTTGAGCGTGACTAGAAACATTTGAATTCGAATATCTTTCTCTCCCGTGAATTCGATTTTGGATCCGTCGATTTGAGTTTTCGTGATTTCCTTCATAACTCCATGACTGGCGGATGGAGTATCGTGATGTCGATTGTAACTAGTGGTCGCTGCAACTTTCCTACTTGATCTATCCTTCTCGAATTTTCGTGGAGATTCAAAATTGTCGAAATTTTTCTGGAGCTCTGAATTCTTGTTTCCCCCTAAAATGCGTATTAAATGGCTTTTGATTTAGTGTTTTCTTGTATTCTTTGTACTCTTCAAACTTTTCTGCTAATTCGCCTGGCGAATTTATCGTTGTCTGTTCGTATAGAAAATGTTGCTTAAAGTCGGTAGGAGTTCTACGTTTCATTTGATCTAAGATGATCAGTTTTCTTAATTCTTCAAAAGATTCGATTTTTAACACTGATGTCCACCAGTCGAAATATGTTGCAAGTTCGTGATAGCAATCTATCTAAGTGTGGCTATAAATGCGTGGTAAATAACTGGCAAAACTTTTCTGGCGTTAATTTAAATCTCTTTAGCAGACGTACTTTTACGTGGTTGTAGTTCTTTGCTATCTCCTCCGGTTCACGTGCGATGATGTGAGAGATTTCGGAAGGTAAGAGTCTTAAAAGATTTGAAACCCAATGTTCTTTTGAAATTGTTAGTCGTTGCATTTGACGTTCGAATAATACTAAATATAAGCTAGTATCTCCTTTAATTTCATATTTATGGAGAAATTTGGATATTTCCCTGCCTAGTAATTTCGAATTGTCGGTTTCGTCAAATGTTGTGTATAATTTGAGCTGATTTTCTAATTTTAATCGCTCTAGCTCAATTTCATGTTGATCTTGACGTCATTTCTCTTCTTTGTCTAGTTTTCTTCGTGCTTCAAGGCGCAGCTTTTCTTCTAATTCATCTTTTCGTTTCGTTTCGGTAAGAGTTTTTAGGAGCAAATTTTCTTCAATTTCTTGTTTTCGTAGTATTTCAAGGCGCAATTTTTTTTCCTATTTTTTTCACTGCTCTATTATACTCGTAAAACAATTTTTAGTGAATTCCTCATCATATTCAGTATCTGTGGTGATTAAGTCCCTTAATTTCTTAACTGTCATTGAAGAATCAGGTCATTTAAATTTTTAAGATCACAGAATTTTTCACAGAATTTCGTAACTGTCATTTAGATCTAATTCTTCCGCGATGATAAAAAATATCTTTCCGACGTCCTTTAGCAAGGTACAACATTTTAAAACTAATATGAGAATAGTTAAATAGAATCAATTAATTTGAAAATTTACACTTTAATCTTTTTTACGTAATAACAACAAAAAGTGATTTTAAAATGAAACACGCTTATTATGGTGAATCTCGCTTAATTAATTTGCTTAAATAGATATATGTATCAAAAGTATATATTGAGCACAGTAATTAAATGCAAGGATATTTGAAATAAATTATGAAAATGATTTAAATATTATTGCAATATAATTTGTTAAAATACACCTTATTTTTTTTAAAAATAAAAAAGAATTATTTATCATATCAATATGAAATCCCTTTGTTAAAATTTTCTACAGAACTAAAACCAAACATTGCAAAAGAATATAAAGTAATTCATTCAGAACCAAAAGAAATATTCAGACATACAGTAAAATAATAAGAGAATAAAATACAAAATCATCTACTTTGAGTATGCACTTTCAGTTTGCTTAATTTAGAATTCCCAAATCTGCCAAATCTATATTTCTTTTTAAATTAATAAGTTATCATTCATTGAGACTATGTGAGATCAAACAGAGGGCATTGTTGTTTAGGCGACTCTAAAAATATCTCATGTGAAAGGGAGAATATTATACACAATTTCTTGGGAAGGATTAATGTTTACGTTAACTGTGATTCGAAATCAAATTGCTTAAGCATTTATTCTTTTCTCGTGTGAGAACGCTGATTTATTTGAGATACCATCGCATATGAATTCATACCCCCAATAATGTATGAGAATTTTAATATATATATATATGTATAACATATATTCATAAATTTTGCGCATATACCGGGCCGAATGGCCATAAATTTTGTAGACTGTGGGGTGATGAGATTATACATCCCGAATCTACAATGGTTTGCTCTTGGTTGTCTAGGAGGGTAATTTCATTTCCGGATTACATGTAGTTTTGGTAGAAATTCAATGATTAGGCTCCGCTTGTTGTACTTCGTTTATTAGAAGAGATGATGAACAGTGAAAAGTATTTACAATAGATGATGACGAATTGACCAGTTGATCGGAGCAAAATAGATGGCCGTCTCATTTAACCCTTACCGACGAAGGGTGCTGGAACGCGCTCTGGGATTCGGAGTTTACTTCCGACGCGGGTAATGCGAAGGAGAAGAGAAGCGGAATGTGGGGGGAAAGAGAGCGAGAACGAAAGGTCACTCAGTTTTGTTCTGGATTAGGTGGTGCTGCATGACCTATCACATGACGCTGATTCGTGGTACCATCTATCGAGTATCGGAGGAACTGGTTTTATATATATATGTGTGTGTGTGTGTGTGTGTGTGTGTGTCATAAGATAACTTTCAGTATTAAGTGAAGTTGAAGAAGCTCATATATTTTTAATAAAATGTTTATGGTCCATAAATATTTAAAGAATTGATCTACAATCTTGTGAAATAATAAGAAGCATACATTAATTGTGAAGTTCAATTAATATTCGTTCTATACAGATTTCATTTAAATTTATATAAAAAATTGAATTACTTAGAATTGTAATTTGATAAGTTTCTTTCAACAGCGTGTTCGAAGAAATGAAATTAAAGTGAAGAACCTACATATATACCGTGAAATAAAACATGCACTTTAATAATATTTATTGTTCAGAATTTCAAAATTCAAAACGGAAAAAAAGATCGGCTGCAAATCATAGTAGCTCATAATCCTGAGTACAAAGCTTTTCAATTTTGAAATAATTTACATTTTTAAAAAGCACAAAAAGGAATACTTTAATAAGATTTTTATATATTTGTTGTATTTTTTTTTAGTGTTCAAATCTTATATCAAGACTTTTGTTTATTTTTTCAAAGCTTACATCGATGCTTGTTTAGTGGATTATCGATGTCGTATTAAGTTCATTGCATTCCATCTCATCTAACTCGATATTAAATTCTTTCCTTTGATTAGCTGGATCAGTAAGTGCCACACAAATTAATTTGCAGTTCACATCACAGCATTCGTAACCTTCATCGCAATCTTTTTTTGAGCAACATTGTACCAAGTGAGAATGGCAGTCACCGGCAGTGTTAATTGGACATCGACCTAAAATTTTGATAAAGTAAATTAATAAATGTAATATGAAATGCAAAATATAATTTCTATTTATTACATTAGCACTTATTTCTACCTATTATTGTATACCTACTTTATAAGCGAAAACAATAAAATATTATAGATGCTTAATTTGGTAAATGTTTAAATGAAATACATAAATTTCCCAGCCATTATATAGTTTTCAAAATGTGATAGTATATTATACGAGACTCCAACGAGCATAGCCAACGACACAAATATACTGTGCAGTTCATCAAAAAAAGGGTAGTTTTGATACCTATCCGTAGCACGTAAGATAGATAAAATTAGTGTTATTGTTAATGGATGAATAGGAACTGAATTATCGTGCAATACAATCTATTAATTAACTATTATTGATATTTAACTTCTAAAATAGTATTTAATTTCTAAAATAGTATTTTTCCTTTACGGAAATTATTTTTCACATATTTTTGATTTATCAAAAATAATAATAATAATAATAATAACTTTTAAATTTTGTAAAAAAGTTTGCTTTAGAATTCCTGAGTTTTTGGATTTTAAAGAATACAACACTTAATGTTAGATGTTTGTCTCAAACGTTTTTCGATAAAATAATTTCATAGATTTTCGAATCAAAATAATAGACATCTTTAAAATATTAATAACATTAAAAAGTAATATTATATGTAAAATATGAATAGCTATGTAATCTATATTGAAATAATAAAAGGAATTTGGGCACTTTTAAGGGGCGTATAACAGGTTATAATTATTAATTATAGCCCAGTCATCATTCAGTGTTAAGAAACCAAAAAAAAAAAAAAAAAATGAAGTAACGAATTGTGTGATATTTTGTATATGGTCCCCTACGAAGCTTTTGCTGATGCATTTGAAAATAATGCTTGAATCTGAAAATAAATTTAGAACATAATCTAGGAAGTCTTTCTCTTCTTAATTCTGCAATAAAATCTTGGGTTCTGAAAGTGTTGCTCTAAAGTTAATTTTTTTTATGTACATTTGTAATGGAATTTATATAAAAAACAACAACTGAAAACTTTAATAGATTACAAGAATGTATTATTCTTTTTCCTTAGATATTAATGCTTAAGGCTTGCAAATATTACTTTTATTGTCCTGTATTTTCACATATGAAATACATATTAAGGATATTTGGGATAATCATTTTAATTCTTTTGTGGGAAAAGAGAAGATGTTTTTATCCTATCTTATGGATGTGAAGTTCTAAGTAAAGTTAACGCACGAGCTGAAGATTTTTGAAGTTTGCAACACTAAATCGTATGTTAGAACCATATTACTTTGAAAATAAGAGAAACTGAATTGTGTAAATTTCTTTGATTATCTGAATATCATTTCAGCATGTGATATTTACACATGTATTCAAAATTAAGAAAACTTTAATATTTAGTTTAACTTCTCTAAAAGAACTAAACTAGAAAAATATTTAATGCTTCTATACGAAGAAGAAAACTTTGAATGCTATTTACGTAAGAGCACTTAGTGTGGATTGTGCATTTAAAGAAAATTACAATATGAGCTCATGGGCCAAATTTACGCAATTTTTAGGTGTTTATGTGCAATATTAGGTGAAATTCATTAGCAGCTGGTTAAACAGAATAAATTATAGCATTTGGATTAAGAAATGAAAGGTTGAGAGACTCCAGTGCTGAAGGCTTTAATGTAGCACCCAACGCTAAGTACAATTGTTGAGGTAGTTTAATGAGACCATAGAGGAGAGGTCAATGGCTTCCAAGAGCCACGGTGACTAGTGAAGATTGATTTTTTCACTGCGTCACATGAGTATAACAGCTTCTTTTGAGCTTCCACAAGAGCCCAAATTTCCTTTCCACTATTTTCATATTACTACATGAGAGATATATGTTCGCAAAAATACCAGTCATTTGCGTCTCTTTCAATATTGCACCCAGGACAGCACATCTAGCTTGGTGCAGAAAGAATCGATATTGGAGCCGTGATCAGTGGGAAACATTTCTATTCATTGATGGGTCAAGAGTAAAGCAGATTCTCAACCCATCTTTATCTGAAAAAAAAAAGCAAGAACATTTACACCCAAAATAGAGACCATTAGACTGAAAGATGATTGTGTGGAAGCCCTCAAACGGTTAGAAACATATCAAATAGTTGCATATGCTTTAATGCAGAAGCTCTGCGATTTCTGTGAGGCATAGGTTTGAGATCTTGGAACCCTGTAATCAGGAATTAAGTTGACCATTTTTATGGATGACAATGCTCGCCCACATAGGGCTCATTTGACTGACGAGTTTCTGGAAAATTGTTATATTCAAAGAACAGTATAACCAGACATTTCCGATGGCTTTTACTCGATGGAGTATATTTGGGATGTTTTGGGAAGGCAATTGCAAAGCTCCTTCCCAGAACATAAAAACAGTGTTGTGGTAGAGTGGAACTGATTGCTACTAGGACTCTGAAACTGTTTCATTTTCAGCATGAATTTACTCTAAGAAAAACTTATAACTGTAAGAGGAAATCAAGTTTCCTATGCACCCATTTTTATTACATCTTGTAAGCTCTGTTTTAGATTTTCCTTGAATGATGAATCTTACAAATTGTAATGCTTGTATACCGTGATTGTTGTACGGGAATTTCTTTTCTTTTGGATTTATCACTGCATATATATATAGCTAATTACTTAAAAAAATGACCAGTGCTTCTGCAGATAATTAGTCTAATGCAACAATTCTCTTATTTTTGAACTCCTGATATATTTGTATTTGGTTATCAAAAATGGCAATTTACGCTAAAAATATTTAATACATGTTAATTTTTTCACTTTTATGTATTCTAATGTATACCGTTCTTTATCTTCTGTGATGTTATTACGTTCAAGCAGCATCCAACAATAATAGTTATACATAGCAGTTTCATGATCTGAAATATAAGAAAATATCATTAATATATATATAATCAGTATTAATATATATATATATATATATATAATCAGTATTAATATATATATATAT
>BMAW01027736.1:479830-492279 GCA_019974015.1 Nephila pilipes | reverse complement strand
ATATATATATATATATTAATACTGATTTCTAGTATATATATATTTAAAAATAAAAGTTAAATTTTTAAAATGCATATAATAAATAACCTAATAGTAACCTTAAAAATCACCTTTAAGTACTACATACTTCCAAGATATACATACTTTCCAAGTTTCGTACTCAGAAAACATAAATGTGAAATACATTTGTTTATTTCTTTAATAAATTAATTAATAAACTTTATACTATAAGGACAACAGCACAAAATTTATGTAAGTTATAAAATTTCCAACTCTCTACTCGAGAATCAATGCAAAATGTAATATTGGATATGAAAGAAAGAAGACAAATATGATGAATATGCATAATAATAATCAAAAAACTAATATTTGTAAGATATTGGATATTATTATGAAATAGGAATTTGTGTTGCATATAAATACTAATTTCTATAAAATTAATAAAATGCATTTTTCATGTTTACATTAAATCTAAATATTTTTTAAAACTTTTCTACTAATGGGCGTATTATAATTTTTGAATTACATAACAACTTGTTAGATAAGGAATGAATGATGAATTTTAACAAAAAATTTTAAATATGAATAACACAAATAATTTTATTTGACCAAAATTTTCAAAATATTCTTAGATGATGGAATTAAATCAAATATCAATAGATTATTTTAAGTTTTAATTAACTATTTTAAACTAGAACTCAATATGATTCTCTTTTTTTATCTTTCAAAATGTTTGATTTCATTTTATATTTTGTTGTTTGATGATTTCTTTTTTTTTTTTTTTTATTTTAACTTTGACATATATCAATGAAAATAAACAGGAAAACAATCTTGAAATTCATATTTTGATACTGAAAGAATGGGGAACATACTTTGTTTGTTAAATAATTTTATTAATTTTTAAAAATAGTGTAAAGATATTGCTGAAAGATAGAGTTCAATTAAATTAAGAGTTCTTTCGAAAAATGATATTATTCAGGAAGTGTAATGGTAGACTTTTGAAACATTATTTTATTTTTATTTTATAATACTTGACTCTATTTGATGATCTTCAGAATTTTAAATGATTTCATTTCGGAAATTTAATGAAATAATAGATGGAGTGAAAAAATGGGAAAATATTGAAAAAGGGGGAAAGTGAAAACTTTACATTATAATCTCAAAATTCTGGTTTCATTTCGGAAAACCTGTATTTTTTAAATATCGTTTAACTTACGGAATTTTGTTTTAATTGAAACTCTGGAAATATCAAACAGTTTGGCGTTCATTCTAAACAATTAACCCAAACCCAGGAAAACATTTTCAAAAGCTACAGATTTCTCTAAACTAAACGATCATTTTGCATTTTCTGAAAATAGGTTATTTCAAAAGTTGAAAATCAAACTACTAAAGTTTTCAGAATAAAAATACAAGGGATGTTCATAGGAAAATGTACGAAACGTCGTAACAACGTAATCATTAACATATTTGCCTATGCCTCTACATAAGAACGTAGAGAGATATCTAGGGATGCGAATGGATTCTCTGGCATGGATCGGAGCATTCGAGGCTCCAGCGGGTGCAAGAGAGAGCCGAGGCTCTTTCAAAGAATGCCATCCAATTGACGCTGCAGTGTGTGTGAGGAAATGATAGCGTTCACATTGCAAAATTCGATGATTGAGGAGCAGCGAGGGGTTATCCGATTTTTGACAGCAAAAGGTGTTAAACCGAACGCTATTCATCGCTGGATGGTAACCGTATACAGAGAATACCGTGTGTCCGATAAATCAGAAAATGGAGTACCCCGCTTTCGTGCAGGCCGTGAGATTTTGGTTGATGACTCGAGAACAGACCAGTCAGACACAATCATCACGTTCGATATCAGCGACAAGGTGGATGACCAAATTAGAAGTGATCCGCGTGTCACATTGCGGATGTGGGAGATGAAACTGGATGTGAGCGTTGGAACAGTGTACAATTGCTCACGACGGGTTGCTTTACCGGAAAGTTGTGCGCAATGGGTTCCGAAGCAGCTCACCGACTAGCAAAATGAACTGCTTATGGGGCTTCAGCATTTGTTTCGGTATCATGTAGACCCCGCTTTCCTGGAGCGGATCGTCACAGGTGATGAAAACTGATACCATCACTACGAGCCAGAGACAAAGCTGGACAGCATGCAGCGGAAGCATACGTCGTCACCTCCCCCTAAAAAGTTCAAAGCTGTTGCGTCCGCATGCAAGGTTTTTCTCATTGTCTTTTTCGACGTCCAAGATCCGCTAATTGTCGAATTCCTCGATCACAGAAAAATCAGTAACTCCGATGTGTACTGTGAGACACTTCAAAGACAATACAAGTCCATCAAGAACAAAAGATTGGGGCTGCTCACGGTAGGTGTGGTTCTGCTCTATGATAACAAGCGTCCATACGTCTCCAGGGTCACACACACGGAACTGGCCAAATTCAAGTGTGAGAGCAGCGAGATCATCCTCCCTATAACCCAGATATGTCGCCCTGAGATTTCCATGTGTATGGTTTCCTGAAAAAAACATCTGAAAGGGAAGTGCTTCATCTCGAACGATGAACTCAAGGACGCTGTGAAGGATTGTGTCTCGTCAAGGCCACAGAAATTATGGAAACAAGGAATCCTTCTGCTCGTTAATCAATGGGATTGTTGTGCTCAGCCCTGTGGTTTATACTTTAAATAAAGTCTGCATTTATACTCACAGAATCGCTAAGTACCTTTTCATTTGAACACCTCTTGTATATATCGATTTACGAGTATTTGAAGTAATTTAATTTTTTTTTATTTCTTCTATTTTCTTATGTGATGTGCTTGTATATTGACGTCACACTTAAAAGCATTACGAGAGCAAAATGAACTAGGGTGAGTTATAATGGAAACGAAAAAATATATATACACACGTACAATAATAAAAGATAAATTAGTAAGTTAATTAAATTTAAGTGAAATAATTACAAATATAAATATATATATATATATGTGTGTGTATCGATGATTTTTAATATATATACTAAAGTGTATATTAAAAATCGTCAATATACACACACACACTCATATATATATATATATATATATATGAATACTTCAGTTTTAGAGTTGGATATTCTTTGATTGTTATATGTTGCACTTTGTGTACTACTTGTGTATATATATATATATATATAAATTTGTAATTATTTCATTTAAATTTAATTAACTTACTAATTTATCTTATATTTTAACTACTATAGTAATGCATTCCTCGTTATTTCATGATCCCTTTTCTTTAAATCTTTAATTAAAGCGGTTTCCAAAAATGCTAAGATTTTCCAGGCTCTGAGCTAATAGGGATTTCCTTCATCACCACTCAGACTCCTTGTAAAATAACTAAAGATTCCTATATCTATTACCATGTGATCTGTATATTTCTTAATTTGAATTCTTTGAAGAAATAAAGAAGGGAAAAGCTCTATCACTCTTTGTTTAACTACCACAGTGTTGTCTGACTCTATTCCCGATATATTTTCTGTCTCCTTCTCGTGTGAACATAAGTAAATTTATAATTCATTGATTAAAAGTTTCCTTTTTATTCCATGAATATATATATATATGTGTGTGTGTGTGTGTGTGTGCGTGTGTGAATTTATAAGTGGTAATTAATTGAGTTTTAATTTCTTAAGAAATAATGTATCACTATATTCATGAATTTAAGATGTAACATATTATTTTGTAAATTATATTTATGAACGCATTATAGATTTATTATTATTTAAGATGTAGTTATACTAATTAAGTAACTGAAAAACTAGTTGATAAAATCAAATGCAAATTGGGAAATTTGAAATTAAGACACTGAAAAACTAGTTGATGAAATTAAATGCAAATTGGAAAATTTGTAATTAAGACACTGACAAACTCTTCTGGCATGCCAAAAATGGAACTGGTAAATTGTAAAAATTAGTTTTTTGTAATTGAGTAGTTATTTATAGTAATTCTTAGAAGTCGTTCAGATTATAACAGTTGCGAAGAAACATTGTAGAATAACGGAGACGTTTGAAAAATATATGTTGAAACTGTTTTATAAGTTCCAAGCTATAGAAATTAATAATATCTCATTAAAAAAGGAAAATAAATTGACACTCACACATATTATATTAAAAAATCTGAGTTTCGAAAGAAGTAATGAAAGTATCTGAAATGAATTATTTTCCTCGCTTAAATTATTTCGCAACATATAAGTTATAACTACCAACAGAACAAAAGAAAAGAAATTATTTTAATACCTTTGAGTGATATCATATAGAATGTGACATGTTATCATCTGAATACCATTATGAAACCATTAACTTTTGAGTCTTTTAAATGAATTTCAAAGCACATTTTTATGAAAAGTCTTTGATATCTAATCAAAATATTCTATACGTGAAATTATTTAAAAGAATTAAAAGTTATTTTTGCTTTGATAGTTATAATATAAGCAAATGAGATTTATATTTGAGATACAATATAAACAAATATAAGGTTTTATATAATAAGACTCTTGTCTAATAGCAACTAGAATTGTTTTTCTTGAATTCTATTAATACTAAGCCACAAATGTTACGTCTATATAATTATTTCTGAATAGAAAGCTCAGAAATTAGGTTTTTTTGCAAACAAATAATATCATCAAATAAATTGAAAAACAAGTTGAATTGTTTTTTTACATTCATTGTATTTCATGAGTCATCAGCAAAATTTAATTAAAAAATACTTCGACATTTCATAATAAAAAATAGGAATTTCAGCATAAGAAAATTTTAAATTGAATCAAATTACATGACTTTCTAAGGTTTAGAAAGATATAAATACTAAAGAAAAATTTTTAAAAATTTGTTAAATGATTTAATGAAAGTTAATTTAGAAAGTTGTGTTTTTTTCGAAACATTAAAAAGTAATGGAAAGTCAACGTAAGACTTTTGAAAAAGAATATGTTGAAAAACTTTAATGAGCCTTTATCATTAGTATATCTCTCTGATGTGTAATATTTATAAAAACAAGAGTTTAAGTTATAAAATAAAAAATGTAGCTGATAAAAATTATGGATGGATAATTAATTTTAATTCCATCCATAATTTTTATCAGCTAAATCTGCAATTAAACTTATTTGTGACATATTTTTCTTTTATTTAAGAGAAGAGTTATTGAAGCAAATTTTTTTTTTGAAAAATACAGGCATATTTTAAAATGATCCAATCACTCATTACTCTTTAAAAGCCCAAACTCAAACTCGGATGGATTATGTAGAAAGTGGAAAGAAATATCTTTTATTATATATCAAACCACATTTCCTATTTAAGAATATCTATAACTTGTTACTTTAGATATATGTTCTAAAAATATATAATTTGAGTTTTTATCGTTTAAACCAATGATTCCTTTAAAAAAATGTTTTGTAATATTCCAGGTGTCTGTTATCAATGTCTTGGTTTACTTGTTAAATATTTAAATTTATCTATTAGTATTGATGAAAATCATAATTAAAAGAAATTTATTCCTTTTCTTAAGATTTCTTATTTAGGAAGAAGTAATATTTATTGTTGATTCCTCATAGCAATTCCTTCCACTTCCATAGTAAAGGATCATTCACGTAAAATTATAATATCATTATTAATAAAAAAATAACAATAAAGTAATATAAATGAGAAAAATTGTACTTTAAGCTAATTTTACTTACGTGATAATTTTTGATTCAATGGGAAAAAAATGTAACCGTACATAATTTTTGCACTTGAAAAAAAAAAAAAAAGAAAAAAGGGAGATTTAAATATTAAATAATATAATTATATCCGTTATAATCGTTAATGTTAACCATATATGCACTTAAATAATTCATAACATTAAATAATTCATTTTATAAACTCAAATTGATATTTCGCTGCAGATTTATTTTATTCTTCTGCTACCTAAACGCAATATTTAAGTTTAAAATTATTTTTATTCTTCACAATATTCAATCCAGGAATTATATGTATACACAACTTAAGCAAATTTTAAGAAATAATTTTACTTTAAAGAATGAAAAAACAAAAACATATCAACATAACTCATAAAAAAAATCAAAAATTACATTTAATGAAAATGAAAATGTTGAATTTTAATTACAAGTGTTTAAAAATGAATAAAGATATTTTCAATGTAGTTTCAATTAACATTTTTAGTATTAAAATATATTATAATATGCTAGACATTTTTGTCACCCCATTGTTAAACAGCTAACATAGTCAAAATAATAATTATTGGCTAATGGAAATGATGTAAAATACATTATTTTGCAAAGTTTTATTTCTCGTGCGTCTTAAAGAAGACTTGCAGTTTCTATCGCAATTTTTATTTAAATGATCACAACAAAGGAAATGTTCGAACTATAGAAAAGATTTCAAGGAAAAAGTAAAGGAGAAATGAGCAAATGGAGGTTCAAGAAAAATATGCATAACTTAAGTAAATAAAGAAGTAGGAAAAATATGAGTGATGAAAAAAATATAAATTCACGTAGCAAAAGTTTTTATAGACTATTATATTTAAATTCATGACAGTTTATGTGTGAATGTTAGGTTTGGATAAATACAATCTAAAATAAATAGCATATATGCATGTACAAGATATATATATATATATATATAAATATATTATTTTTTCCCTAATAATACAGAAAATGAGACAAGGGGAAGGAGATACTTCTCGCAGCAATTTTTTTCGATTTCCATAACACTTAAAAATAACCAAGTTAAGGAACATTTTTAAAAATGTGACATTTCATTTGTAGCATAACATGTGAAACATTTCAAAACAATGAAGATTATTGTGCATTTTAACCCCTAATTTGTTTTCAATAACCTTATTAACAAAATCTCCTATTTAAATAATAACTACAATGTAAAAAATACATTCACAAAAACTGCAGCCCTATTTTATAGATGTTCCTTAAACTTTGTATTTCTTAAAAATAGGAAGGTAGGGAAAATGCTACCTGAAGTGACTCCCTTAAAATCTATATCACAAATAAAATTTAATTTTTCATAAAGTATAGTGATATATCATGAAGAAATAACTTTTAACAGTAAGTTTCTATACGTTCGCTAGTGCAAACATTATGCAGATACAACTTTTATAAGACTTAACAGCTTATGATATATGAAAGATATTAACAGTATTGAAATATTTCATCATTTTTATACAATCTCGCAGGAATGCAATGAAATAAAATAACGAAAAGAAATAAACTTTACCAATTATTTCAAAATAAAAAGAACTCTACTTTGAATAACGAGCACTCCACAAATGAATACTTTAAAAAATCAGAATTGTGTTGCTCTGTTTGCTGAAAGCTGTATATATACAATACATGTGACTATTGTTCTAATTATGCAAAATATATTTCGTAATAGTTCCATGAAACACAATTGAAAACTCATTAAAGAAGTTAGTATTACTTCAACTTAATTCTAATCCATCGAATTTAAATTAGTTTTAATGAATGTTGTAAAAATTAATGTAATCCAAAATTGCGTAGAAAATATTAAGGAATGTTTAAAAAATTAAAAATAGGAAAACAGTAAATAACGTAAAATTAAAAAACTCTTACAAATGTACTGAAAAATATTTGTTTTTTTAAATTGCCCATTTTCAAAATATATACATATTTAAACTAAAAAAGTGTTTTAACATTCCTTGTGTGGACCAAACTTTATGAATATCTATAATATAAATAAATAATAACATTCCAAAAATATTTGTTTTTCACATGAGAAATTAAAGTAAAATAAATCTTACAAAAAGAAAATGACATGTAAAAAATAAAATAATTGTAATACGTATTGATCTGATCCCCTCTCCTCGAAATTAATTTTAAATTTATTTAGTGTAACGGTTAACTCAAATTGTATTATTTCATAAAAGAGAGTGCGAGAAAGAGTACGGCTATTTATTGGGTTGAAAAAGAAAGACTACTGAATGAAATTTAATTAACATTTAATCCAAAATTAACGCGTGACATTAGATAGTAAATGATTTAGCATAACAATTGATAAGTGTTTGACATGTGACCATTTGTTAAAATGGTTTTGCAAGTACCTGACCAGGGCAAGAATATTGCAGTGACAGCTAGGTTATTACGATTTGCATTAATTTTAACTTAATAATAATTCTCCATAGTAATTGATTTGACTGTTCAGTCCCTATAATGTACGAGTAAAAGAAGTTTTTTGAGGGAAAAATAGACAAAGAGTGTGAGTAGCATTTATAATTTTGGTTTAATATTGGTATGCATGCCCTTTGTAATTTTTATGACAATTTTTGTTGAATTTAACATCAGAATTTAGTAGTTGGACTTTCCTACTTGTTCTTAAAATTTATTCACATTTAATTTTGTTTGATATTTGATTCTAAATTTAACAAAATTTTCTGAAATTCAATTGATTTGTTCTTATGTGGATTTCGGTTAAATTGATGTACATGTAATACAAAGTTTTTTCCTATTTAAGGTTAGCGTTATTTCACTTTATAGTATGAAGGGCCATTTATTACATACTATTATGTTGAACTGAATGCTTGTGAAATTCTAAACTTAAATTTTTGTACTCATATTTTCTATCCAATGTTGTTATTTTACCATTACTTTTCTGAAAATCATTAACGTTTGATTGACTTAATTCTAATGCTATTTTGTTTGTTTTAAAAATTATTGGTGGATATTGTAGGAATTTTAATGATAACGTGGGGAATTAATGTCAAATTTCCCATTAATTGTTTGCATAATTATATATTCAACTTAGGGCTTTCTTTTAATTAGTTACTTCACATGTAGATTATGTTACAATTTTTTAATATTTTTATAAGATCTTTAATAACAACTATCATCATTATTTGACAAAACTATTTTTCAATTCTTAACAATTTTATTTGTTTATTCTTAATCGTACATGGTTGTGTATCAAATTTAAATAAGGAGTCATACTACTCTTATCTAACAAAATTAAATTTTCTGAAAATATTCCTGAATACTTTAAAACAAATGTCATGAAAATATTACTTACGGAGATATGATTAAAAATTCACATGCTTACTTTCATAAACACACAGATGACATATTCATTTGCCCAGGTTTACATGGAGTCCCTTTGTAACACAAGAGCTACGTTCCAAAAAATGCCGCGTTATGCAAATCCTCGCTATACAAATTAAAGAATTAGTACGAAAAGGGGAATTAAGTTCTGAAAAATAAACAATATAAAATTTGTTATTATTTTTTCATATAATTAAGATAAATATATTTAACAAAATTTTTGTGAAGAAGTAATACATATTAAAATAAATTAAAGAATGTTTTCTTCATTACTAGGTACTATTAACCAAAGGCGTTTTTAATTTGGTAAGATATCTCATTCTACGTGTATTTTTCTGTTATCTCCTCAGATCTATGAAATATCTTTCTCAATTTTCTTTGAATTTATATTGCTTGCTTTTAATTAAAAGAACTTTTGTAAATTTCCTTATATGGTGCTAAGCACTTATGAAATTCTCTTTTAAATACTGTTCTTTAATTTGAAGGATCTTCATTTAATAAATATGAATGCAGCAGTTCAGCTAAGTCTAGGTCTTTCTTTATACTTTGTAGAGTAAACTTTTCACTCCTTTGTCCTCATTTTACCATACTCTGAATTATCATGCATTCCAGATATCATATTTAACCAAAACTTGCTACATTAGTTTCTTCTACCACTAATAATTCTTGGATATCTCGTACCGTCATATCATTAAAGCCTTTCCTCCTAGAGACTTAGAAAGTTCTACTACTGAATCCATTCTATTTTCTTCTGTCTCGATCAAATTTTCAATTTCAATTAACTCCGGTCAAATTTTTCTAACAACCATTAAATAAAATTAAGAGTGAATCTATGCTGTAAAATTACTGAGCTATACGGGAATGTTCTAAATTTACATACCCATGTAGAATAAATCCGTGCTATAAAAGTGCCGTGATATACGGTGGTTACACGTGTTTCTGTTTCAGATTGATAAGAAAACCACTCGGCTAAGATACTAAGCTACTTGAGAGATACTAATACTTTTTTTATTCATGCAGAATTAAGTAGCATGCTTTTATCTTTAATAGAATAATAAGTTATGTATGCTACCAAAAGTCAGTAACGGCTTGTCTCATATGTATTTTATGTTCGTAACTCGAGAAATTTTAAGACACCTTGTGGTATCACAGGAGTGTTTTTATAAAATACTTATACATGATATTAAACAAAAGTTTATTATTGTATACAGAAAAATCAAAATGTATTAAAATAATCTTATCTCAATAGGTTTTTAAATATAAATATTTAATTTTTGATTAACTCTATGAGTTCTTTTTTTCAAAATGAAATTTTCAAAGTTTCTTTTTAAGATAGCTTCACGAAATTTCTATAATTATGTGATTAAATTGTTCTACATAATTTTAAATAATCAGAATCAAAATTATTTTGTTTTGTACATACTTTGACTTATTTTTTTATCAGAGGTAGGTATATTCTAAAATTTACAGGCCTTTTATGGCATTCATAATAAGTCTTAAAAAAACTAAAAATTGCATTAAATGTTAAATATTTTTAGTGTAATTATATTTATAAATATTAATTTGTATTATGAAGCAAAATTTAAATATTTTGAAAACTTCATTTAGGATTGTGCTCATAAATAAATATACTATTAAATTACGTAAAAGCAAAATTTTCTATCAAGCAATAATTTTTAATATATTTAATATTTTTATAGTTAACATTTTACTAAACATACTTTTACTAAATATTTAATTTACTATTTAATATTTGTAATATATTCCTATGACAGCTTAACAACTTGTTATCAATATCTTGATGCCGATGGAAAGATGTTGTGTGTAATTCAAAAAATTAAACTATTTTTTAAATAAGAGCTGCTGACGTAATCATATAGATACCTATAGATCGTATAGAGGGAATATTTGCTGGCAAAAATATCAGACAATCCAATATATTTATTTATCCACTATAAAATAAAAAAACAGGCACGCGCCAAGGAGAAGTTATACGAATGAGACGAAATTCGCTAGGTGTGATGCACATGCATGGAAACCAAGACACCAACTATATCTTAGTAATAGAATGTTTTATCCAGGAAATGCAACTACAAAAGCAAACAAAAGTCACTAATACCTTGGTCTATCGCAGGATTTGATGCAAGATGTTATGCGACTGGAAACAAATTTGTAGAGTTGACAGATGTCATACATCGAGATTGACTGCTATATACGTTCCAATTGACGATATAGATCATCACGACAAGAGACTGTTGGAAACGTCTGATTATTAGAGCCCGAACATGTATTGGGGAAAGATATGGAAATCACGCAGCATATAGAAATTTTGGAGGAACATGCAATAGAAAGGTGTTCCGAATGCGGATGGGCACTATTCTGGTTAAATGCAAGCTCAGGAGCCCGTGAATGAAAGAGCAACATTACATAGTGTAGAATCTCGTCGATTTACACCGTGATGTCAGGATATCACGAATGATAAAGAAGGGGTTCGACTATTAAATGACTACCAACTATTATTATTGTCAGGATGTGCGATGTGTGACGGTTAAGTGAGTCTATCGGTTCCACCATATATTCCACCCACGGTTCCACCATATATCTACAGATCCGATTTTACGGGTTATCGAGGCTATTTTCAAAGCCAGACTCAATGCTGAAATGTTTCTAATCCAATATGTGAGATTCCAAGTCGAATATGCCTGTCAATACTGCAAATGCGTTTTGCTGATGTAATGCGACATGTAATGATGACAGACACTCAGTGCATTGGCTTTTGTTACCTCAATTTCCGTTCGCTGAGTAGTTTTTTGATGGTTATTGTAGTCACTGGTGTTACTTTTAATAATCTGTGTTAATCTGCTTTCTTTAGTTCAACTGCACGTGCTCTCTCAAATGGTGGCTTCTGCTTTCCCGTTAGCAAGTTTGTAGAGTCCACATGATTCTATGGAATTACATTCGCATTGAAGACATGCTTTAGCATTGGAATCTCCTCTGTTTTGTGCACCACCTGGAACAACGTTGCAATGCAATGGAGAAGAAACTAGTCACCAAACTGGTCACTGGTCAATCATTGGCAACCAAAATTAATAATTTGCATATCTATCGTAATTATTGTACATATACAATATCAGTCCAATGGATAAATCCTTATTGGGGCGTCAATTCTTATGTTATATAGTTTAAGTGCGTCTTTTTACAGATTTAATGAAATTTTTGACCCCACCACCAAAATTAAAATTAATATTAAAAGAATAAAATATTAAAAGAATAAAATATGAAATATTAAAAGAATAAAATATTAAAAGAATAAAATATGAAATATTAAAAGAATAAAATATAAAATAATATTAAAAGAATAAAATA
>BMAW01027736.1:421734-479820 GCA_019974015.1 Nephila pilipes | reverse complement strand
TAAAAGAATAAAATATAAAATAATATTAAAAGAATAAAATATAAATAATATTAAAAGAATAAAATATAAAATAATATTAAAGGAATAAAATATAAAATAATATTAAAAGAATAAAATATAAAATAATATTAAAAGAATAAAAATTTGTGCTATACAATGTTTTACAAAGAACAATTTTGTCCACCAAAGGCACTTCAAAATAATTTAAAAATTAAAAAAATATAAAATAATAATTATAAGAAATTACATAATGTCGATACGTTTAGAATTTCAAGATGTTGCGTGAAGTTTTAATTTCTTTGAATAAAATTTCGAAATTTGACAGAATTCGGAAAATTGTGATTTTTAATGTGTTGTCATTAACGTTAATGTCAAAAGTTTCTCTGGAAATCTAGCAGAATTCGCAAAAGTGTTTTTAATGTGTCGCCATAGACATCAATGATAAGAAATATTCCTGAAATATGCCAGAACTCGCAAAGCTGATTATAGAAATTCATGAATTACGATAAAATGTCGCGTTTCTACTTATTTCACCAGTGTGTAGGAATAAAAGTACTGCAACGCTCGAATAGTCAAGTAATTTTTCTAGGACAGGTTTTTTTTTACCGGTGGTTTGCGAAACCCCTGGGGTTCGCAATGTGCATAAAAGAGGTTCGCGAAAATAATATTGTGATAGTGAAATTTTTAACAACTAATGTAAAAAATTCCACCAAATAATAAATTTGCATATATATATTTACTGAATTGTTAGTAATTCTAAAGTTATGAAAAAAATATTAATTAATGTAAGTGCTCTTTAATGAGACAAATATTGAGAAAGGTTTTTGTTACGGATCGAAAGTTAAAAACGGGCAATTTTGTCGAGTCTAATAAAGTGCAGTTATTTGCTTATTCTTGAATTTCAGTACCTGTTATCGAAGCAACATAGGGTGATGATACTGAAAGTTGTAATGAAGTACCAACTTCCCCTGACTAAAAACAAAGAAACAATTGGTGAACACGATGAAAAGAAAAAAGGAAAAAGCAAAAATATGACAGCAAATATTTACAAACTCATTTTATTTTACTGAAAACGAGTCAAAAACTAAGCCGCTTTGCTGGAATCGAAGTTCTTTCCAACAGCATTTTAAAACCACGACTTCATCATCGACACCTTGAAATAAAATATCTCGCACAAAACGATAAACATGTTGAGTATTACATTTTTATATCTAGTTATACATTGTCAAGAATTACATTTCTTAAGAATTCTATTCAAGAAGTTATATTATTTGCAAAATATTTGAAAACCAAAACAACCTAAGAAGCAATTTTATATATGTGCAATGATTATTTTCAAACCTAAAATTGAATAATCATAACTTATTCTATGGGTGTATGGTCAGATGATGCAAAATCAATGACAGGAATACATTTTAGTCTAGTGGCTTGGGTAAAAAGAAAAAAAAAATAAACTCATAATTGTATTCACATGCAAGTACTGGCATGTATTCGTATTCCCATAGAGTTATCTTCTACTTTAAGTGATGCTGTAAAAATTGGAAACTGCGGAAAATCGCTTGCTACAAACTGCTGTCTATTCTACGCGAGTTGTGAGGACTTTTAAAGCCTTGAAGTTTCTTTACTACTACACACAGAAGTTAGATAGCTTTCCGCGGTAACATTTTGACTCGTTTGTTTCAATTGAAGACTTTTTACACATTTAACATTTGATTCTACACGTACTTGAATTCCAGTTTCCCTAGTTTCCTATACAACCCTTTTTTCTAAACAGAATTTTTTTTGATTAAGCTGCTGTGATTTTTATCGTATTTCCTGACTAGTATTCATTTTGGCCTCCAACTGATCTAAATTATTAATATAGTTCTCTGTCTGTGAATCCAAATCACATATCTATTTCTATTTCTCGCATAACTGTTCTAGAATCTCATTCAATGCAGAGTCTCCATAAGCATCTAATTCTAACAGCTCACTAATTTTATTTAATGGTTTTGTTAAAAACCATTAATTGCTGAATGCCTTTTTCAGTTTATCAAGCGATAGAATTTTCAAATCTATACTTGAAGTCATTTTTATTTTAACATTATGAGCTATAAATCAAAAAGGTACCAGCTTAAGTGTCGACCTCTCATTTGAGCGATGTTCAGAATTACGAGGTCCGTCACCAATATCTCTCATGTTGCTTCTAATGCGACGTTAATAAAACCAACCAACTGATAGTTCAAAAACAGACTATCCTGAATATATAAGCCAGGGCTGGTGAGCCTTTTTCATACCATGCGCCAATTTTTGGCAGACGAGTTCTGATGCATTATATAACTGGAGCACATTTTATATTGTCTTACATTCATGGTATTAAGGATTCATAAATAGAGATAAGAATAGAATCTACTTCGCTTAGGAAATGAGAAGGAACACCTAAATCACTCAGTTAAATTAACTATTTTACGCTAGTTAATGAAGCAACAGTCTACAATAGTCAAGAATGATGTCTCATACGAGAGGGTGGTTGCATTTTTGAAGGTGCTATAACTGCCAGAGAGTCTCATTAGGTAAAAATAACTCTAGACTACAGTTGTTGGCACTCAGAACGAGGTCAGCTTGGAACTTGGATTTGTCTGTTCTCTCTGCTTGCTATTCTGGCTCTGGGATATGTTAAATAACCTTTTTAATAGAAGTATATTTATAACAAAATTATCGTTTTTAAATGAATATATATTTTATAAACAATAGTTATATATAACTATTGTTTGTAAAAACAGTACGTAAACAATACTTACCATTAATGAAACGTTTGAGCTTTTATGGATTTCACTAATCTTTGAACGTTTGGCATTAAATATGTTACAGAGAACAATACAGAATTTTTCAAATTTGTAAAAGTTAATCGTTTCCTTGTTTTGTTTTTAATAATGATCATTGGTGAAAAGGCTTATTCACATCTGTAAATCAATCCAAAGTGATATATATAAATGTTTGCAAATTTTCCCCGCTCTGGATAATGTTTTCATGGTAATGAAAGCCAGAAATTAACCTTTACAAATCGGCGGTACATATGCTGTACCAAAATTTTTTTTGTCGCTTCTTTCGGCTGCGATACAACTGCCAAACCAAGCTATCTAGAGACAGTTCTTTACGCCTTTTGTTTCAGCTGACCTTTTACGCAGAAACTTTTTACGACTTTGCATCTAATGTTCGTAATTGAGTGGGGATATTTTTCGCCAACGTTATCAGTTGTGTGCAAATTCCTTATCACTGGCGACCTTTAGGAACAACCAAATTCGAAAAAATACTCCATTCGATGACATTACTTTGTCTATTAACGATAGATTTTTCTTTTGTCTTGTTTTTTCTTTGGTTTTTTAGAATGAATCTGAAATTTCTCGCAGAAATAGAGATTGAGAATTTGAAAAAAAGTTTTATGTATATATAGATAAAGAACATTTTGTTGATAGACACCTCATAAAAAATTTGGTGACGTTGCTGAATGTGAAAAAGAAAAATTAACCACTTCCAAGCAAAAAGTTGTGGTAGATTATAACAAGTACATGGATATGGTGATTTATCAGACCGCAGGGCATCCACCTACACTTTTGCTAGACGAACTAGGAAATGGACAAAAAAATTTTCTTTAGCGTCATCGATATTGTTGTGTTTCTCATATTTAATTCATGCTAAACTAAGTTAAAAACTCAGTTTAAAAGAATTTAGAATAAATTTAATACCATCTCTGAAAGGAAAAATAAATCACAAGAAATCAGAGCCTTCAGTAATAAAAAAAAATGAAGACAAATGATAATAAATTTTCTCATTGGCCAATTGACGAAAAGAAAAGCGAAAAGAAGAAAGTATACATACTGTGCGAAAAAAATATATAAAAAGAACAACTATTATCTGCAAGGCGTGCAATGTGGCTTTTTGTATTGACCAGAACTGTTTCGAAGAATAACACACAAATTATTTAAAAATGTCTTAACATATAAACTAATAAAAAAAAACAAAAGACTAGAATGAAAATGATTAAAACTTATGCATTTTTAATAAAAAGAAAAAGAAAAAATAAACAAAAAAGGCTCTTTTAAGAGCCAAAAATTTTAAAAGGTAGAATTCACTTTACATTTTTAAAACAGACATTTCAAAAGCATTGCTACAAGAACTTTTCAATTTAAGATAAGTTTCTTTTAGAAACAAAAAAATATTCAAAAGAAAACAAATTAATACTTTTTTTCCTTTAAGATTAAAGATTCATAGAAATATTTGATATAAAAAAGTGACACATATTATTCTCATTGGAATGCATGACTTAATTGAAGGTTTTGCCTTAATTTGACGTACTTAAGATTTACTCATCAGTTTTGAAACGTGTTCAAATAAGTTAAAAATTATTTTTTAAATCTCACTTTTGATAATATTTAATCACACATGGGCCACGGTAGCCGAGAAGTTATATCGCAAACTCGTAGCTGGGGCTGAGTTGTGAGTTCGAATCCTGTTCAATTGAAAACCAGCTGTTGAGTCTGTCTAGGTTCTAAGTTCTCATAATGGTGTGGTTTGGAAGTTTGGTGAGTGAATGCTGTCCTCATTGTTTGAGCGTCGTTCAAATTTATGAAGTCCGTCACCAGTAACCTTCCTATTGTTTCAGAAGGCGATGTTATTAAAATGTCAAAACAAAATATTTGGAGTACATTGATTTTTTTTGTGCATTAAAAGGGCGTTAATTTAAAAAGTAAAATGTTTAGTAATAATATTCTACATATTGTTATTAAAGTTTTTCTTCTTTTACTTATTTCGTCGAATAATTATGAAAACATGAGGTAATTTTTATTACATGGGTTCAATGTTGCACTTAAATATGCAAGTTGCAATAATGGGACCACAGATAAAGTCTGCACACTAAGCCATGCAATCATTAACATGTCTTCTTATATTATATATATATATATATATATATTATGGAAAGAGTTATATATTATGAGCATATATATATACATATTATTATTATATACATATTATTATTATATATATATATATACATATTATTATACATATACATATATATATTATTATGTTACATATATTATTATTATTATTAGAAAGAAAGAAGCATATATATACATATGGCTATTATTAAGAGCATATATTATTGAGTTATGGACATATTATATATTATTACATATATACATATACAAACCAAATTAATTATTACGAGTTTATGGTTGAACTATCGCACTCTCAGAGAGTATAGTCATGAGATTACAGAAGCTATTAATTTAATATTGTTTTAACTTGCAATTTCTTGTATATCTTGAACGTACTTGCTTCTAGAAAATATCTTAGTAATATGGTATAGCTGTCGTTTTCTTTGTTATTTCTTTGTTTGAAATTGGTAAGTTACGCAATACACGCCTCTAAGTTATGAGAAATGTTTAATATTTAAAACTGAAAGATTATTTATTATTTTTCGAGGAACATGAAAACTTTTCAGAAAAATAGAATGATTTTTTTAAGAATTCTAAAATTATTTGAGCAGATAAATAATTATTATATAATGCCTTATATTATTATTCCCATAACATTTTTCTCAGACTTAAGGGATATTAGCCTATATTGCTCCACATCCTTCATCAATCTATCTCATACTTAAACAACGAATAAAATAAAATCTTGTTTCAGAATAAGTCGTTTTTAGCAATTTGCGTAGACTAAATATTACAAATAGAGGAAATAAAAGTAATATATCTAATAATTTTTAACAACACATGATTTCTAGTCAACATGCCAATCATATAAATTCTATTTTTTTAGTACTTCTGAAATGTAGTACATCAAACTCTATAAAAAATACTTTCTTAACTTTGGAATTTACTTAAAAAGTGACATGTGCACATGTTAAAAAATTCACAATATTCATTAAATAAAAATATGTATTTGGAAGTTTGTGAGCCACTCAATTAAAAATGGGAACCAGGAATTCAGAAAAAATTATTGTGTTGTGATTGTCTTATCTTTCTTACTCGCCAATGATTACTGACTAAAAATCAGCAACCCTTACTATCTCCCCCCTTTGCAACTAGAAAACTAACAATACCACATGTGGTGAACTTGAACTTCCCAGTGGGTGAAAGCAAATTTTTCCACAATCCTAAAAGCGCCGAGTGGAAAGGATATTTTGACTTAGAATCAGCCGAATTCTAAAGGTTAAATGCGTCAGAAGGATTTTGATCTGGAAAAAGATAATCACATTTTATTTTTTAGAAGAAATGTTTTTAAACATTAAGTTCAAATTGTATGTTGTGACCACGTAGCCCAATCACGTTCTCGCAACCGGCGTCGTGGGTTCGAAATCTGATGCCACTAAAGTCCTGCTGTGTAGGGGAGTTGTTGTACTTTAAATTTTTCAAAGCTCTAATTCCTCTCGTTAGATTGGTGTGGGAGTTTGGAAAGGGAGATCTATAGGCTCAGGTGTCGTCTTCGTCATTCGATTGAAGTTCAATATTACGGAATCAGTTGCCAATAGCCCTGGCTTTGCTTCTCAGTTCTACACTAATAAACAATTATTCACTCATTCCATTTGTATGTTACTAAGTATCTGCATTGTGTTTTGTTCACTAAATAAATATTTATCTTTATATTTCATAAATACAAAACTAATATTCACACACAACCATATGTTTTGCAGCATGAAACTAAAAACAAACATATCACCAAATACAAAACTTATACTGAAACAATTTTAAGTTGACTTAAAGTTATTGCCAAATACATATGAGATTGAACTCTTAAAAATATCATCATCACAAGTTTATCAAAATACACATTATTACTGTTTATTATAAGACTTTTAAAAGTTCAGAATATTTTTATTGAAATTATAATAGAAATCGCAAGTCTCAAAAATTTAAATAAATTTTTTTTATTGGTTTTATTAACGTAGTACTAGAAGCAACATGGGGACTATTGGCGACGGTCCTCGCACTTTTTAAACTCGGTCAAGTGATAAGGACGACACCTAACTGGAACACCACTTTCCTAACTTCCACACCAACCGAGCGAGATTACTCTGGGCCTCGACAGATTTAATGTGCATCAGCCCTGGCTGCACGGCGGGTATTTAGTGGCATCAAGGCTCGAACCAACGACTCAACGAAAACCACAAGTCCACGACCATGACCACTAGGTTACCGCGGCCTAAATATAAGAAGAAAAATGGTTACATTTAATTTATTTTATTTTTTATCAGATGGAAAGAAGACAATCTTAAGAAAACTGAAATAAATGTCGTGAATTAATAAGATGTGAATTAATTTTAAGAATAAATTAATGTACGTAATTAGTCGAAAATTTATATTTAGAGCATTATTTTCCGAATTAGAGAGAAAAGTTCAGAAATCTTACAAGAAAATTATCGCTTATCTTTAACTTTTAAATAAATTCTTTTACTTGAATGCGTTTTCTTGATTAGAGATGTTGCCTTCGGGGCTTGATTAAATTGGATGGGAATAAAGCTGAAATATAATCAATATTTAATAAAATGAACAGCGAATTCATGCAATAACTGAGAACATTTCAAATTAGAATTAAAAAGATTATTCGAAATGACTTCACTCAGTACTATAAATATTTACTTAACTTCGCTTATGAGATTGGGGGAAATACACACACACTCATACACACATTAACAAACTGTAGATAATATCAAATGCTTTACATGAAATTAAAAATTTAAAGAGATGGAAAAGAGAAGAAATGTGAATTTATTTCTGTGTATCTATACTAGCTGAACTTTATAACTATCGATAAGTAATTGGAATTTAAATATCTATAAGTGTTATAATAAATTTACATTGCACTTAAATTATGAAATATATTAATTATGAAATGTAGTGTGCATAACAGAGAATTTAATTAGATTTCTTTTGTTTAAATTCGAATGATTAATATTATTTCTTACAAAATTATATTTCTACGGCCTTATAAATTGATGTTTCACTTTTGTGAGATAAATTACGTTCAAACTTGATCTTGTTTCATCAAAGTAGTGTTCCTACGCAGATGCTGATACTTATCAAATTAATTCTTCGAAAAGTTCTGTTGTTTCAATAATTGAATTTTCTCAGTTTACCGAACTTTAAAATTAAAGTGTGAATTTAATAGTGTTATCGTAGTAAAAAAGTTAATACAAACATTGGTATCTTGATTAAAGATGGCCTCAGTTAACGATGTACTTGGTTAACAAAGGATTGCGACTTGGGTAACAATAGATTTCAAAGAAACATGTTTACAACCTGATTAAGAGCTAGAACAAGATCGATTATTTCAAACTATAGCCGCAAAAAGTTTGTTTTAAATCTTTAAAAACCATCTTTATTATTACACTCGTGGGAAATCACTCTTTGAAAAACTACGGTTTTGGGTAATGACGATACGCTTGGATCGAATCAACATAAATCACTGTATGACTTCACTCGACAATCACATGAAATTGAACTTTATTGCCTATAAGCACGAATCCTTCTTTGTTTGAAGCATTTTTCATCACATATATGTATACTTCATTACTACTTATTTGAATAAGATCCATAATTAAAATTTAAGAGTTACACAAAATGCCACATAATTTTTCAACTACATTCTCAATATATTAATAACTTTTAAATTAGTTATCTCATTAATGCAAAAGTTTAAAACTCAATCAATGAAATTTTACCGAAAAAAGGGAAAGCCTTGTATTATTTTTAATAATTTTATGTTCTAAACTTAAATCTATTGTTTTGTTCAATGTACTTCTTCCAACGATAAAATGTAATTAATATTATGAACTGTGGGCACCAGTGCCTAACACAAAATTTTATTTCATTACCACACTAATGTTTTAATTATTGCATTATGAATGAGGAGGATTTTCGACCAAGATAATTTCTAGCTGTCTGCTAATTATTCTATTTACACATATCTGAAGTTTACTGTTGTTTCATCTCTCAAGCGCAAAGTATTATTAAATTGTTATTTTATAAAATAGCCTCTTTAGTTCTTAATCATTTTTCAAAATTAAAATGACTTTAATTTTTTTTCTATTTTTACTTTCGACAAAAAAAATTTAAGTAATTAAAATGAGTCTAATCTCCAAAAAATATTCAATCCATCAGGAATTCATAATAAATTTAAGTAAAACAACATTTTTTCAGTTAATTCATTTAAGAAAATTGAAATATTATTTTTCTGATTTGTTATTATCATTATTATTATATATTTTTGTATTTCCCTTTCTGATTTATTACCTAAAATAGGAAAGAACTGCAAATATTTCACATTCAGAATACAAAGTTTAAATGACTTTTGCATTCTTAATATAATGCATTAAATTTTTTTTCCTGAAAAATAACGAGTTTTAAATTTTTGTTTTCAATCAACTGGCAATCCAAGAAATATTTTTTCTTTCTATGAACACTTCCTGATCAGCAGATGATAGATAAATTTTTGGGAGTTATGTAAATAAATTGAACATAGACTATAATGTCTTCCCGAAACTTTCCTTTGTTATGTAATTCATTAAAAGATGCTAGTTGGTATGTTAGTTGTATAAAATTTCTGGCACTGAGTAATCCTGAAATGTATTTATGCCCGAACAAGGTAAAATATTTTAACTAAAGCAGTAACAGATGATTAAAATTCTGACAATAAATCATTTATAGTAAATTGAATACTTTTGATAAAATTAAAAGTATGCAGTAAAACCAATGTCATATATGAAATTAAAAAAATTTGATTCCAAATTTTCTCCAGCCAATTCAATTAGAGATAGTGGATAAGATTTAAAATGTTTAAAAAGAACAGAGTTGAAATCAGAGCATTCAATCAAAGTGTCGCAGAGTCAGAAGACAAACATAGGAGTTCATATATGGGTATCTTCTCCCAGAAAGAGATGTTTATGTGTAAACTTTGTACGCCCGATTCATTAGCGTGTTGAGATAACGTCTTGTCTTTTACATAAAAATGAATTCCAAAAAGAAATTTTGAGTTTCACATGATATAGTTTATTATCTATTTCAAGATTCTATTGATCCTACAGTGTTTATGAATAATTGATTTAACGTGTTTTAAATAACTGCAGTATGGAATGGTGGGAGCAGATATAGATTTAGCTGCAATATCAACTGCCTGGTTGCCCTAGATAGGCACATGTGAAAGTATCCAACAAAAATTCAAGTGCTTGCCTTTAGGTTATAAATTATGTACCGACACGATTCGATGAATTGGATTCGTCTTAGTAAATGTGGATAAAATCAGGGTATTGCTCTGTAAAGTCATTAAAAATTGTATTTTATGCTATATCTGATATCCTAAAATTTTAAAAAGAATTTTTAAAATTAAAAATCGGTTCGTACCTGGGTGAATAATCTTCGTCTGTTTTCACGACAGAGACATTGAGTAACCCATAGACCTCGATTAAAGTATGTGCTCTTTTATGAAATAGAGGATGAATAATTTTTTCCGCTATAAAGTTTGTCTAAAAGTAAACTTTTGTTTGAAAATGATAAGAACTTTGAAGATGAAGAAGTTCTAATATGATATTGACGGAACAAATGTTGTTTCCTTAAGTCTAAGAAAGGTTCAAAAAGCTCTACTTATCTGCTATGTATAGGAGATATTTGGAAGGAAACGGAACGATGTCTAAGCGAAGTATGGTGTGCTCAATTTATTTAAAACAGGTTTTCGGGTGCAACCATTTACTTCGCAACCATAATTTGATTTGCAACGAATTATGGTTGCGAGGTAACTCAATTTATTTAGCAGTTTTATCACATAACTACTGCTTGGTCAAAGATCATGAAGTATGTGATAAGACCTTTAACATGTTCGTTGCTTTTCCCCCAAAGTTTCCGAAGCTGTAAGATATGAGAGCGAATTGTTAGTTTTTTGTCAAAATTAAACCAAAATTTCTTATCTCATCTACTACGTAAATTAAAATGCAATAAATTTCTGGATTAAGTTTCCTAAGTATGGAATTGGCACAAGTTTGTTGTTTTTATTGATATCACATTAAGGCAACGCACCTCGTACTTTTGAACCTCGGTCAAGAGACGACATCTGAGCTGGCACCCTCTCCTAAATTCCACACCACGCCACTGGGAATACTTTGAGCCTTGACAGATTGAACGGCCCCGGCTACATGGCGGGTGGCATCCAGGCTGGAACTCACGACTCGATGAAAACCGGTGGCCACGATACCGAATTCACACAAGCAGTTATAGAAGCAGAAACCATTTTCATTTGGTAATTCTGTTTATAACCTGTTGAAGTTGTCTCTCAAAAATATTTTTTACTTGACCGTACATGAAATTTACTGGTCATCAACACAAATAAGAGCTTTAATAGATGGTGTTTGAAATAATGTAGTTAATTTTGATTACAAAAAAGTATAACTCATAAGTAACTCCCTTGTGGTACGCGTTCTTCTTGAATAAAATCATTAGATAATATGGACCCCCTTTGACATTAAAATATCTCTAAGAGTTTTTGAAATAAATATCCGCCCATTGCCTCAAGTCGTAATCGTATAAATCTCTGAACATTCCATACTTCCAATTGCGATTTTAAAATAAAACTTTTCTTAAAAAACCAAAACATGGAGTTTACTATATATAAAGATATGTTTATCTCTAAATCGATTAGATTACCAACAGTAGATATGTTTCGTTGAAAGCGCCTTTGAAATGGAGAAAAAACAGCATTTTCTTTGAAACGTGCATAACCTGGCGTTCATTATTTTTAATAGGGCTTTACATTGGTAAATCGTTAGGTCTATGGTTTGATAATCTGTTGGGACTGTTGAATCTTTGCCAGGTTTTAAAATAAGAATAATGATTGCATACTTCCATGAACGAGAAAAAGTATGTTCTTTCCAGTTTCTGCAATAAAAGTTTAAATTATTAATTATTGAATTTTCTAACAAATGCTTTATCATTTGGTAAGTGATGTCGTCTGGTCTTGGAGGTATTATGTGTATGAGAGCGAGAGAGTTTCGTATTTAATTAAAAGTAAATTTAAATTAAGAATCAAATTATATTTCGTGATAAAATTAGTTTTCCTCTTTTCAGCTATAATTTTTATATTTTGAAAACTCTCGGAATAATTTTCTGAACTCGATGTATGAGAAAGTGATAAAACCATTATATTTGTAATTTCTTTCAAAGATGATATGGTTTTGTGATTGAATTTCATTATTAAAATTGGTCTATTTGTAAAAAATCTGAAAAAATATTTCACTTGGTCTAATAACTGTTTACTATTATTTATATTTTCAATAAACTTTATCTCTGAGTCCTTTTTACTGGATCGTTGGATTTTCCTAAAAATTGCTTTCTGTTGTTTGCATGAAATAAAATTTAAAGGGTTCGATGCCTTTTTAAATTATTCCAAGTCCTCCTCTAATTTTAATGAGTGTCTCCGCATTCTCTTTCTGGAGAACACAGACAACTAAAAGAGATGCTCCTTGAAGAGTAGAAATTCTTACCTGAAGAACTGCTGAATAATTTGGTATTGAGTGTGCACGCAACCATTGCAGTTAAAGGAAGTCATAGTTGTTCTTCCTCATGGCAGGCATTTTTTTTACTAACACAATTCTGTCAATAAAACATTTTTCTTCTTTGTTCTATATTGTGTGTGCACAGTCCATATCTTGACTACTATGCTTTAGTCAACCTTCAATTGCTATATTGTGCCACTGTAGCGTGAATTTCGTTCCACCCATTTGATAGTTTTCGGAATTACGGAAAAGAAAACAAATTATTTAAGAATATGAGTCCTAAAATTCCATTTCAATTTGCTATTATTTGATTAAATTGATATTTGGTTAAGCTTTCTGAATAATAGGGCTTTTAGCGTCAATTTATTTAAAGTATTTATTATGATCTTAAACATATATGAAAGTTGGAAGGTGCTCACGTGTACACAATATTCACGAGCCTACGTATATTCGCAGGTGTACAAACATACTATTTTTTGACGGTAACAAGTTTAATTTTATTAATTTACGCTTAATTCCTTCAGCTAGTGTGAGTATTAAATAAAAAATGGACTCAACATAAATCTCGTAATATTTTCTATAATAGTTAGTTGTTTGCTTTCAAAAAAACAATTATGATGCCGAGAAGTACGAGTATAATCATGGAATTATAAATAGAGTTTATATATTTATTCTTAACTTCATTTCATTTTCAACATTTTTAATTATCGTTCAAGAGTCGAATAATAATTTTCTTTTCAATTATTTAAATTAAATAACTTTACCAGAGCACATACACATCATTTGAACTGATACTTTGAACACTGATCTCATTAAAATTAAAGATTTCAGTCACAATAAAAGTATAGGATTTATTAGTATTTCTTACGCTAATGTAAAATATCAAACTATTTAAAATATAATACTCTTGGTATTCATTGTGTAACAGTGTAATATTTTTAACTACTCCTTCGTTATTTTCATTTGAAACTTAATCTTAGGTACTTTTAAATTTTAGGGAACAAAATATAGATCTATGTATTATCCAAACCATAGCCTTTATTATATAGTCATATATATGAAAGTCTATTTAATGTTACAGGTAGTTGTCTTAAAAATAAAATCATGCTTTTGTTGGCACATTTAATTCTGTCATATTTCTAATCATCCTAATTCGAGTCCGTGCTTGCTTCTTCAATAAGAAAGAATTAATATAAATTGTTTTCTTGGAAGAAAATTAAATTTTAAATTTATTTCATTATTACTTATTAATAGAATGCTACTATATCTAGTTAAGACTAACTGTACAATTTCTAAGCGTTTGAATATTAATTTGAAAAACATTTATGTATAATAATTTGAAACAACTTATGACTAAAAGAAATTGCTCCATACAAAGTTTTACAAAGACCAGAGTGTGAGTGAGTGATTTAATCACCAAAGGTGTTAATTTTTTTAAAAAATAATTATTAAATTTATCAATTAAATATTACAATTAAAGCAAGCGAAAAGGAAACAATGGAATGAAAAGGTTATATATTTAATCATTCCTTCACTATCTTATCCCCTCATTCATTCATTCACTTACTCACTCACATTTATTCACTGACACACTCAATAATCCACTCACTCATTTAGCCACTCACTAATTCAGTTATTCAATCATAAATTCATTCCCTAATTCCTTCGTCCCCTCACTCACTCCTTCATTAATTTATTTACTCACCCTCTAATTCAATTATACATTTATTTCATCCCTCAATCATTCTTTTATCCATTTATTTACGTACTTACTCACTAATTCGAATGCACATTTATTTCCTCTCACAATCATTCATTCACTCCCTCATTCACTCATTTATTTATCTTTATGTTTTGACCAGGAAAGATATTCAGAAAGCACTTTTTTTGACAAGTGCTCTGGTGACTATTTTGTCAGTGACTAAAACAATAATCCGTTGTGTGATTAATAAATGTAATACTTAAAACCAGAACATATGCAAATGAATTCAATTCTAGTCACATTAGCTGGACAGAAAATGGTCAAAAATTTTCTTAATGTTTTATCAAAAGAAATTTAATTCTATAATGCATTTTGTTCAACACAATAATCTATAAAGAAAAATTTATATATAAAAGCACGATTAATGAGCACGTTTCTAAAACAACAAAGCTGAGTTTTATATTCTGAAATTATCACAAAGTTAAATAAGTAATTACTAACAATTTAAAGTTAACTAGAGAATCCTTTGAGAATACTTCGTTAAAAGATATACCCCCTCTAGTCACATTATGATGTTAATAACTATTTACTGAAGAGAGTTTGTAAATTTTAATTGACTCTTGAGAAATATTCAACCACGGGCAATCAATAGTAATTAATAATCGATTCTGTGAGTTACCTAGAGGAAACTTCTTGGTAATGACATTTTCTTAACCCCACACTATTTTGAAGTTTGCGTGGTTAAGTTTGGTAGTTAACGCTGATGTCTTACGTATATACTTTAAAATTCTCTTCCAATGCCCTTTTGTCAGAAATACAATTTTTCATAGCTTCTTTAAATTCATGAGTTGAATTTTCATGTTAAATATTTATACAATATTAAATACTTATTACATATATGTACAAAATAAATTACATAAAATATGTATAAAATAAATCTGAAGAATGTGAATATATTTCTTTTTTTAATGAGTTCAATGCATCTTATTTAAGTTAAACATTCAAGAATTTATTAACATTATCCATTTTCTAAATACGAGTGTCATTCAATAAGTCCTTAGAAAATCCAAGAGATAGCGTTGGTAGCACTGAAAATGGTTTGTCAATCATCATGATTCTCAAAGCACTGTCAATCATCATGATTCTCTAGGCAACCATCTAAGTCTCAGTTATTTCCCTCAAATGATTTCCTTTTCAATATTGACTGAAGCAAGAAACTTGTGTTTACTTAGAAAAATGGAAAAAAAATAAGTTTCTCGAGTGGTGATTATACGCTTATATTTAAAAGGCCTAATACCGAAATACTAGATCAAAGCTGAGTTGGATGAAGTTAATGGTATATCTTCTCCTGTGTTTACAAATGCTTACAATTTGGTAAATGAGTTCAAACGTGGTCGTGCATCCACAAAAGATGAATGACGTTCGGGTGAGTGAGTGAATGTAAAGTTTATTGGCGCAAGAGCCAGATATGGTTATGCTGAGCCAAACAAGATTAAACTGTGGTTTAGACGTGAAGTTGGAAAAAAAAGACAATAAGTGGTTGACAAGAAGGAAGATCGAAAATAGAGAAGGATTGCTAGGGTACGACGTTCGGGTCTTCTAGTGAAAGTGACAACTCCCGAAAGGGTTGACGAAATCCACGATATAGTTTTGAGTGATCGACGAATCAAAGGTCACGAAATAATTGAGGCCACTGGCATTTTACAAGGTACAGTATTTTCACTTTTCTCAAAAAATTAGGCGCAAAAGAAATCTTGGCCAAATGGGTGTTGCGTTTGCTCTCAGAGGAAATTGAACGTAACCATGTGGTCGACTGAGGTTTTTTGTCGCAATCTTGATTAGTTTCTGCGTTTATACATAAATGTAGACGAAACGTAGATACACTACTCACTGAAGAGACAAAGAAAAGCACTGTCAAATAAAACATTAGGATTTTGAAGGAGAATGGGTTTCGAAGACAGCAAAGACGGGAATTCGGCCGGCAAGGTGATGGCCACGGGTTTTTTTGATGCATGTGGATTCATCTACGACGATTACCTAGAAAAAGAAAAAACAATATCTGGAGGGTAAAAATATTATGCATCATTAAAGCCCTTGTTGAGCGAAGAAATGAAGAAAAAACTTCCTCATTTGAAAAAAGTAAAAAAAAAAAAGATATATAAAGACAATGCGCAGGTGCAGGCCTTTACCACTTCAATGGCCAAAATCATGGAATCAAAGTTCGAATTATTACAACATCCACAGAATTATCCAGATCCGCCCCATCCCAGTGACTTTATTTCATTAAAAAGATGCCTTGGCTGACAACGGATCACGTCGACCGAAGAATTCATCGCCCAAACAGATGCCTATTTTGAAAACTTTATGAAATCGTACCTTTTAGAAGGCTTTAAAAACTTGGAGAAACGCTTGGAAAAGTGTATACAGTTAGAAGAAGATTATGTTGGAAAACATCTACCTAAAATAATTTGTTTTTTTTCCTATTTCCTAAGGACTTATTGAAGGACCCTCGAATGCAGTAATGAGGATTCGTGTAAGTAATGTATTATAATAGCTCAAATGAAACTATTTTTTTAAATAGCATTCATTGATTTTGGCAAATACTTTTAGCATGAGCTATTTTTACATTGATATGAAAAATGATTCCAGCTAAAGTAATTTTTTATAATTCACATAATTAAGTTCATAATAAAATTATTAGACTGATTTTCAGAAACATACTAATTTGCTCTTATTTGAGAGAAAAAATAATATTTCCTAACTAAGATTCCAAATGCTCTTGCTCGTAGAAAATTATGGCACAGAAATGAGACATTTAAATGAGATAAGTATAACTTTAGCAGTCAAATTTAAAATGCTATTAAGAATTTGGAATCAATTTCGGAAACTTTCTCATTAATTCTAATTCTAAAAGTAAATAAAATAAATACTATTTAATGCTTTTAAAATTGTAGCGTCTGCCTAACATTAATAAACTTCACAGACAACTTAAAGTCTAATTAAATAAAGAATAAAGCTCACAAATTCAGTAAAAGGGACGTCAGATGAAAGACAAATCAGTTTATTATTATCCATTTTCTTTTAATATGTAAGGTCCCTCTCTCTCGAATCCCTCTGAACTATTTTTGATTAAAAGTAAAGAATAAAGTCTTAGCTCATCAACTCATTCACACCGATTGAGACACTTCTTGATTGTAGCAGATTTGACTCCTATTATTCTAACCTGGAGTTACTATTCCAAATTTATAATAAACGTTTAATTATAATAATTTATTCCAATTTACTAATACCTATCAGACTGTTGTTATCATCTGTATCACTTCTTTTCCCTTTCATTTCTATTTTGATTATATATTACAATCCCTAATTCAATTCATTGAACTTCTCATCTACATTTAATTTATCAATCACGTTTCATTTGGTTGGCAAAGAATTCTATATTTATTTCAATTCAAATTACAAAAAGTCCCTGAGGTTATTAATGAGAAAACTGCAAATATAAACCAACGTCACAAAACTAGTAATCTTACAAAACCGATATATATGAATGCTTTTTTAAATACGTAATTTTCCAGTTTATCGGGCTCAATATGTGGAACAAACATAAGAAACTAGTTGAACAGTAAAAATATCTTCAAGACCAATTGAATCGTCAATACTTGAAACCCCAGAATAAAACTGCTACATCATTATAATCTCTCACGTACTATAATAAAAAACTCTGCCTCAAGTTATATACTTTTAAATATCCACGCATTTACAGTTTCTTTATGTGAATCATCAAATATATATATATACTCCCGATACTTCTCACTTCTCTCATAACATTATAATAACTATTGGTCACGATCCAGATACTATTCCAAATGCTTGAAATACAATAAAAGTACTCTCAATATTCTTTAGGCAATTCAATGGATAGTTCCATCATAAACATTATAATTGTTGAGATCCTCTTTAGGAATTGATCATTTAACATTTAAATACAATACAATAATCATTGTTCCGGAAACATCATTTGAAAGATAATGCAGTTTTTTGGTTTGTTAAATCTATTCTTAGATTGGTAAAAAAAAGTCAAGGAAACAAGCAAATGATATTAATAAAAACAATTATGTATGCTAGTTGTATCAACGCTTCTCAACCTTTTTTTGGAATGCGGATTAATAAAATTTATGAAAAAATTCGCAGCCCAATGGTTTTCTAACGAAAAAAAAAACACAAAGTATTAAAGAATGCGACATAACTTTATTGCAACATTTTAATATCATTTACTAACAATAAAATTAAAATGTAAAAATAAGTAATTATTATATATAAGTAAAAATGACAGAAAATTATAAAAAAATAATCACAAAATCATTGCATATAGAAACAAAACTAAGAAAAATCACTCATCTGCTTACTATAAAATTAAATGTCTATAATTTTTGTTTATTTGGTATATAAATTTAATGAGAAGATCTCGCCACTGCTCATCTTCTATTAACCTTTCAATTAACACATGGATCAATAAGTCCCGAGACTAACATTGAAAACAACATTTTTTTTGCAAAATTTTTTTTTATTCATCAACATAATCACCTTTTAGGGTGATACAATCGTTCCAACGCTTTTCCAATTTTTCAATACCATGTTTATAAAAAAAATTATCTTTCGCTTCAAAATAAGCTTCAGTTTCAGCGATGACCTCCTCATTTGAGCCAAATCTTTTTCCCTGGAGCATTTTTTTAAGATCCGCAAAGAGCCAGTAGTCACTGGGGGCTAAATCTGGCGAGTATGGGGGGGTGGGGAAGCAGATCAAAGCCCAATTCGTTCAATTTTGCCATTGTTTTCATCGACTTGTGGCAGGGTGCATTGTCTTGGTGAAAAAGGATTTTTTTTTCTCTGCATGTGCGGTCGTTTTTTTGCGATTTCCTCCTTCAAACGCACCAGCAAGTCAATATAATAATCACTGTTGATCGATTTACCTTTTTCGAGGTAGTCAATGAAAATCACGCCATGCGTATCCCAAAAAACTGACGCCATGACTTTGCCAGCTGACTGCTGCGTTTTCGGACGGCTTTCGCCAGCTGTGCGCCACTCAGATGACTGCCGCTTCGACTCTGGAGTGTAGTGATGTATCCATGTTTCGTCCATGGTCACGTAACGACGCAAGAAATCTTTTTTGTTGCGAGTAAATAGCGATAAACAGCTTTCTGAATCATCGACTCGTTGCTGTTTTTGTTCCATCGAAAGCAATCGCGGCACCCACTTGGAAAAAACCTTTTTCATGCTCAATTTTTCATGAAGAATAGTAAATACACTTCCATATGATATCTGTGTCATCTCAGCAATCTCACGGAGCTTCACTTTACGATCTTTCATTATAATTTTTGTCACTTCACTCACATTTTACGGTGTAACGGCTTCCACAGGTCTACCCGAGCGTTCCGCTTTATTTGTGTCGGTACGACCACGTTTAAACTCGGCAAACCACCGACAAATCGTTGCTTTTGATGGACAAGAGTCCGGGTAACATTTTTCAATCCATTGTTTCGCTTGCACGGTGTTTTTACCCATTAAAAAACAATGTTTTATCAGAACACGAAACTCGGTTTTTTTCCATTTTTTAAACAAACTACAAAACGACTTTACTCCAACCTCGATAACTCAGCTGTTTCTGGTCCGATCGACTTAAAATTTTGACACGTTTCAAGCAAAGGTTAGTACTCTAGAAAGACTTGGTTACTGGTTTACTACGAGCGCCATCTCTGGGTTAGTCTTGGAACTTATTGATCCATGTGTTAAGAGTTCTATATTACTCAATCTAAGTTGAAATGGTAAAACAACTGAAAACTGTTTTCTAAATTTAGTTTTTATTACCATCATAGATGAAAATCTCGTTTCCCATAAGTATGTTGTTGCGAAGGGGATTAATACGAGTATTTTCATTAATTTCTTGTACAGGTTTTGATATCACTTTTAATTTTATACAAATTTATCTATAACAGTAAAAAATGCTAGTTTTTACATAATAAATGAACTAATCTCAAGGGAAGGCTCATGCTTTCTGCTACTTAAATTTAATTTACTACTTTGAAAGTGTTTCGAAAGAGTTTGGTGTCCACAAATTCCTTTCGCACGTGAGAAATATCATTTGAAACTATTATACATATTTAAAGATTGTAAGAGCTAACCAAAATGATTATATTTAATTTTGAAAAGCTTACATCTTGCTGCGAATTAACAAAATAAAAATATTTGTAGTTATGAATACAAACTAAATTATTAGCTACGTAAGGGGATATTGTTTCAGGTGAATCACTTTTCGCGTACCAGATTACTTTCCAATTTTTTTTTTGTTTGCTTCAATTTTAATTACATTTAGCTTAAACATATTCAATTTAATAATTTATCATTTGCTTTAATATTAATTATATGTAGCTGATATAATATTAAATTTAATAATTTATCATTTGCTTTAATATTAATTACATTTGATAATATAATATTCAATTTAATAATTTATCGTATTCTCTAACTTTAAAGTCGGGAAAGTTTGCTATTGTCTATTTTTTAATATTTCATTGCTTACTTTAATTCTTATATTTAATTGAGTAATTTAATAATAATTATGTAATAAAAAGTGCACCGTAGGTGGCAAAATCTGTTCTTTGCAAAACTTTGCGTAGAACTTTTGATTGTTTGTCTCTTTTTTATTTAATTGTTATTTATTTTTCCAACCCAAATAATAATTATTATTTATTAAATCCATCTATTTTATTAAATAAAGGAAACGTATTTATTACAGTTCTTTGTAAACTCAAATTTAAATTATTGATTTACTAAAACATGTCACTTAAATATTCTAATTTTGCAACCAATTCTACATAAGATAAATGAATAAACAATCGATTCTTTTTCTGTATCACAAATATTCCCACTCCCTTCCTTAATTCAAAGAGGCTTGCTTAAAATCTTGCTTCGTGAAAGCCATTTAACTTCTGTCTGAAGTAATGTTTTGTCATATTCTGGACCAACCTCCTGACAAAGTATTGTGAATAACCTACTGTTTAAATCACTTTTTTTTTTTTTTTTTTTTTTGCAAAATTAATAATTTGTATAGATTTTTCTAAGACCTCATTGATTGTGGATAGAATTTCGCTGTTAAGTGTTGTCTGTAGATTATACAATGCGTAATTATTAAATCCGAATCACCTTTCGGCTCTTACGTTTGCATATATTGCCTTAAAAGACAGGATACCTTGAGAGTACTATTTAAACTAATTTATTAAAGAACTGAATTTGTGATATTTGCAATCAGATAAATCTCTTGTCGCATTTGCTATGTAAACATGAAATTTTTTTGGTACCAATCGCAGCTAGAAAATATAGATTTAGTTTTTAGTTTTTATTAACGTCGCACTAGAAACAACACGAGGGCTATTGGCGACGGACCTCGTAATTTTGAACCACGGTCAAGTGACAAGGACGACACCTGAGCTGGCACCCCCCTCTCCTAACATCCAAACCACGCCAACTGGAGGACTTTGGGCCCCGAACAGATTTAACGTGCATCAGCCCTGGCTACACGGCGGGTCTTTGGTGGCCAAGGATCGAACCCACGACTGAACGAAAACCACCGGTCGCGAGTCCACGACCTTGACCACTAGGCTACCGCGGCCCCTAGAAAATTGGATCGTGTCCTTACTATAACACGGCACACAGGCCCACAACAGGGTGTCGTGGTCTGGGGTGCCATTTTGTTTGATAGCCGGATCCCTTTGGTAGTAATTTCTGTCACACTAACAGCACAGCGGTACGCAGTCGACATTCTACGACCAGTTGTGTTACCATTACTTTTGCAACACCCATGACATACTTTTCAACTAGATAATTCCCTGCAGCACACGGCACGTTTAGTTATGAATAGTCATCAAGCTTTCCCTATACTTCCTTGGCCAGCTAGGTCACCTGATCTCTCTCTCCTAGACTACATTTGAGACGTTATGGGAAGGCGATTGCAACCATTCCGGAATGTTGATGATTTCGCCCAATAGCAGGAGACAATTTGGCGTGAAATTCTGCAGGACACCATCTGGGAGCTTTTTCTGTCTATATCACGTAGTGTGAAAGCTTGTTTCCAGGCCAGAGGTTGACCAACGCCTTATTAACTTTCTCCGTTTATAAAGACCAAACTCTGAAGTATATCAGTAAATTGTTCTGAAATTTTAATCGTTTGCTTTTCTATGTATGTTCTGTACATGCAATAATTTTTATCGCAATCGGACAACTCTTTTTGGGTTAGAAGGTTTTTTTTTTTTTTTTTTTGTTATGGAATGTAATTTACTACTTTTATAACTACTTTCATAACGTGATTCATGGATCATACTTGAGTACATAAATTTTGTGGATGTATCAAGTAGTGAAAAATAAAAATATCACATTGGTTTTAAGGTTTTTGCAATCCAGTTTATACAAAAGTAATTTTATAGTTCCCTTTATTTTACCTACCAAAGCAGATGCTCCATCTGTTGTTAGTCCTGAATTAGTCTCGTCACTTGAACGTGGTTCAAAATTACGAGATCCGTAGCCAATAGCCCTCGTGTTGCTTCTAGTGCGACGTTAATAAAAACTAAACCAAACAAAATTAAACCTGAATTAGTCTCAAAATTTAAGCTATTTTTGGCAAAACATTTTTCAATCGCCCAGAAAACATCTTCTCCTACAGTTGCGTCTTTTAAATTTAGTATATTTAATATTTCTTCTGTCACTTGGAATGAATCATTCACAACATGAATAAATATCACGATTAGAGATGTGCTTGAGATTATGCATAATTGTTGCATAAAATTCAGGACTCCGAACTGTAATTTTTTCCGTTCCAGTTTTTGTTCCATTTTTGTCAAAATTTTTGAAATTCGTTATGGTCCGGTTCACGTAATCAATAATAATTTTTATAATTGATTATTATTCATTATAAAGTTCATAATACTTTTTGAATTCTCGCAAGGAAAGTGGTGAAGGAAAGAACTGTCAGTGTTTATGCAAGTTGCAGGATTTTGAGCAATTTTGCTTGCAATGCAATCAATCGTGCTTGAAAGCGCATGCAGTCAGTTACACCTTATGATATTTAAACCCCAGATAAAAAAAAGAGAATTTAAAAATCTTTTAATTAAAAACTTGTGTCTAAATAAGTATAAGTTAGCTGAAAACCAGTACAAAAAAATAACGTTTTCGATTTCGTTTAGTAATCAGAGGTAGACTACTTTTAGTTACTGAGTTTTGAGTTAGTTAAAGAACAGCAATTTTATAATTTTTTTGGTTTTACTTTGAAGTCCTGATAAAAATACCAATATTTAATAACTTAAAAAAAATAATAAATAAAAATAAACTTAATACAGTTAATGATCATTAAGACTTGATACTTTTTCTCATTATTTTTACCAATTTACAGTTTATAAAATTCTTAGTAATTTTTAAATTTATTCGCATTAATAAAAACATACTCCCTGGAATAAATTTCAAACATTCTTTGGTTGTCGTCAAACGTCACTTTAATCCAATTATCAGCACCACAAACTGAAAATTTAGTAAATATGCAAGTCAAAAACAAACCTAATACATAAACAGATATCTATTTAAAATATGAATAGCTTCGTTCGTGCAGTAAATAACGAAACGGAGACAGATTCAAGCATGCATAGACTAATGTCTAGAGTCAGTCTTGGTTTCTGGCTTTCGTATATATCCAAGATTACCCCATATCACACCTTTAATATGGTTTATCTGTCGTTAATTTAAAATTTACTTTTTTATCGTTATTTCAAATTTTAATTTATTTAATATATTTTGTATAAATGCTAGGAAAAACCCTTTTTCAATAAGAATATAAAATCGTCAGGCGGGTTCTGCAATTTAATGTGACGCACCCTTACCGGCCATGCCTGTTCTTGTCGAACGTTTAGTAGATCCCTGAAGCCTGTTATCTTCGGAAATTTTGAATGAAATGAAATGAAATTGGCCACACCTCTTCCAAATCCACGAGATATTATCCTTTATTTTGGTTGGGTAGCTGAATTAATAAAATCAGGTGTTAGACACAGAGCGCCCCAACCGAGGCAGGAAAAGGCACCTGCACAACTAAAATATTTGGTGCAGGGGTGTTTTTGGTTCCCAGGGGATTGTATTCGATAAAGTCGAAGTTATAGGATGCATGAAATGATATTTGACCTTTCATACGAATCCAGCTATTTTTAATGAGGATTTTGTCAGTATGCAAGGGAGACCACTAATGAAATTGTTAAGTTTGGTAAACGCAAGCTACTTACTCAATTAATTTAGTAACATCACAAAGTTGGCTAACTATACTACCCGCCCCGTAAGTACGTACATAGTTTTTCCACTCTAGAGAGTGTTTAATAACATAGGAATAAGTCCATTAAAAATTTCATCACTTGTTGTGTATGAAACAAAATCTATATAACACAATAATACTTCTTTTTCTTCTTCCTACGTAAAATAAATGTACCTGAAGTAGCAAATTAAAGTGGTGGTTTTAGAGACTTTGTATGAATCATTAGTTTCTTTTGCTAAACATTTTTACTCCTTCCCCTTGTATATTGACTGGAACAAATGTATGATATCAATGCGTATTTACACACTGCTATTTTTTCCAATTATTCCTCTTACAGTATCATTAGATAGGAATCGAATTGATTTTAACTGAAACTGAGAATCCATACATTTTTAAAAAAGTATATTGAAACTGGTTTATTAAATTTGCTACGGTGGCAATGATTTTTTGGTTTTAGTAATCCGAAGAGCAAATAGGCATGAACATTTTAGTAGTGACATATTCTGGACACAGTTTTGTTGGAATACTTTTATTTGTAATCCTAATTCTTGTTTTTTTATGCTCAAAATATGAACATTGCTTATTTTTCACCAAAGAACTTTTAGATTTTAAACGTCGTAACATTTTTGATGTTTCCTTAGCACAGTTTATAAAAACTTCATGGCAAATGATGCACATCGGACATACATCTTCGACCGAAAATTTGGGTTAAAGAATAATCCCAGATCTTAAATATTCATGGGTGTAGTTTCGAAAAAGGATTTCCTGTTTCTCTGCTGTACATCCAAGTTATGTTTCATTTTCACTTTTTGAAACGCTGAACTGTCATTAAGAAAATTCAATAACGTATATTGATATTGGTTCACGCTATTAATGGTAAAATAAATAATTTTCTCTTAGCGCAAGTATAAGTTTTAAAAATATCATTTAACTTATTTCTATATTTATAAGAAAGGATCAAAGTTTAAGCTTACAATAAAGAACGACTGGAAATAAATGACACCACACCATTGCGAGACGTAACAAAGGACACATGTGAGCATACTCCAATGTTGCCAACCTACGAAGAACGAATTATGGATTCTAGATCCTAAAATTATGGCAATATCTTAACAAAATATACAATTTTTTCGTATTACTATTTTCTTATACAAAGAAATTTCTTTTAACACGGACAGTTAAAAATCTCTGAAGAACGGTAAAATTTTCCCTCTGACCAACGGTTAAGAATTTCTGCATTACAGGTGAAATACTATTCAAAGTAATTCACAAAAAGGATTGAATTCTCATATTCTAATTACCTTTATTTCGCTGAAATTTCAAAAATAAATATATAAGGTAATATTGATGAAAAAATTTAAAGAATGACCACTAAAATATACATATTTCATAAGCAATAATTTAAAAATTCTTGAAAATATACATATTATTCACGAATTCTATTATTACCACACAGAGAAAACTTGAGTTATTTTAAAAACTATTTTAGATATTTACAGTCAAATAATCGTATTCTAAGAAATTTCTAATATTTTAATTAATTCGCAATTATGTATATGTGCGTTTTTTGTTTATTTTTTTATATTTATTTTAAACAAAAAAGTATTTATTTTTAAGTGAAATTTAAAACGCTCGCGTTCGTTTGTATCGGAAATTATTATTCCTGAAAACTAATAAACCAGCGAACAAATTGCTGAGTTAGACAATGAGAATGTGTAGAAGAGAAATGTGAGGAATATGATATGTTATTTCAAAGAGAAATATGATTTATCAAATCTGAACATTTAACGTAAAGATAGCCTCAACATCCCCTTTTTCAGAAGACATTTCTTCCACTTAGTAATATTTTTTATAAATGATTCGTTTTCCTCTCTTCCCTAAGTTGATTGTCTATTTTAATCAAAGGCACATTTTTTTGTCATATAAATACACATTTCATCAATAATTATTAATTATAAAGCATAAAGAAATCCGTAAATATTCTAAGAATAAAATTACATTGAGTTGTTATTCTTTTAAATTCGTACAACTTTGAAAATCCATTACTCACATATTTTAAATACCAAGAAAAATTAGAGATTATTAAACATTTCTGCTAAATCCGACCAACGATTCAACTAAAACATGTCGCCGGTCACATAGCTTGCTACTTAAAATATATTTTGATGGCCGGCAATGTACAAGACCATTCACGAATCATATTAATGATTCACTATAGAATTTCTTACTGTTTTATTAGTGCTGACAAATGCTTTATTTAACAAGACCCTTAAGTCCTCTTCTGGTGAGGCGTGAATGTTTTTAAAAAGTGAGCACCAGAAGAGTTTAATGATGACTCTAAATTTCACCAATTATCTTCGAATATCTCTAAAATAGCGTTTCTCAACCTTTTACACCTGTAAACCAGCGAAAATAAAATTTAAAAAAAAACTTGGGGGGGGGGAAACCGAAGGTATCAACCAAAAAAAAAAAAAAAAAAAAAAAGATTTTTTTTCTTACTTCTAATGTTGCATAAATATAATTTTTATGTTAGTGCGACATTTGCTTTAGCGCTTTTTTAAAATAAATTTGATATATGGGGCTGTAGGTTTGTTTATGGTAGACAAATGCTGAATTAACATTCAATCGAATTCTTTGTTTGGTTTTTATTGTTAGCATACTTGAAAGGTTTTTCACACAAACAAGAAATCGAAAAAATGACCAGCAGATTAGTAGCTAATTAACAGAAAGATCAATATTCCTTATCGAGAGATATCCAGAATTGAAACGATGATAGCATTTTACAATATTTCTGGGCGCATGAGTAACATCAGAGGATAACGTTTAAGAATCGAAAGATGATACGTCGTCATTCTTATTTATTTTTTTCTTATCCGATAGTTTAATTTATTTTCACTTACTAGATATTTTTATTAAATTTAAAGTTTTATAATACAACATAAAAACGTTTTTTGCAAGTGTTGCGAACTACGATATACCTCCGTTTGGCATTAAAAGTGCAAAATATTTAAAATTAGGATCTAATATGTTCTTTTTTTGTGTATATGCGTATTTTTTAACTATTTCATGAATCGACAGCATAGTCCGGATGAGCGGTGCGTCATCGATTAGGAAACACTGTTCTAAAATGATGTTACTTCAAACCATTCAGCCTTTGTTATGAAAAATAACAAGGGAATACCTGACACTCATGTTACAATCAAAATTAAATTAAACAATTCAATCAGTCCTGTATCAGAACCTATTTCTTTCAAACAAAATTTATAAAACGGAGAAGTTGATACGATTATCTTGGCTCCATGCCAGACAGTAGATATCTAAATAACATTACCTGACTTCTCTTCAACGACTTCCTACCCACATTACCATTCCAACATTTTCTAAACCTAAATTCTTTTATTAGCTTTTTTTTTTTTTTTTTCTTGTTTCTAAACGAAAGTTTCGGCACCTCTCTTTTTTTCCCAACCAAAAGGTGCAATTAACATTTCTAACAAATGTATTGCACTCATAGCTCCTTATCACATAGTGGAGTCCTCATTAAAGCCAAACAAACTTTTCAAACGAATATTCTCTCTTATTATCAGTCTTGTTCGATCAATGACTGGTCTGGTTCCTTGTTTATGAGTTTCTGTCTCTCTCAGAGAAAATACCAAATAGCCTGTTTACTCTAACTAGTATATAACAATTGTGACAAGTGTTATTGAAATAAATAAAGTAAGTTGATTAACTGCATCCATTCTTCTGCAAGAAAAAAGATTTCCATTAATACATTGTGTTACTTTTATCTATTTAATTTCAAAGTCTATTGGATGAGGTATCTTACAAGATTTTTATTGTATCAAAGAAAATTAGATTACCTTTAAATAAAGGATTTTGTTTTTCATTTCAACACTGGAAGAAAATAGATTCTAGAGCATTTTCCAGATGTGCAGTTTAATATGTCAAAGGTAAGCGCTTTGTGTAATACATCTCCCGGTACCAGGGAAATTTTGTTTTCTGTTTTCTTAGTTATTTAGGTTAACAGCTCCTTTTGGGTTCTTACGTAATTTAAATATATGTAGATGATTTGCCCAATTTTTTGAACAAAATGTATTGTTTGATGAGACAATTTGATGCAATGTATTGTCGTTTATAAAATACGATCTTTTCAAAAATGGAGTGTATAATTTGGTATAACGGTAATAATTTGTATATTCTAAAGTTTTCGTTTATTTTTTGCAAACATATAATAAATAAATCTTTGTAATTACATGGAATCTGGTCACTGTATGCAAAAAACGAATAAATAACATGTCCCTAGACTTTAAAACAACATCTTGGAGGAAGAAAACAGTCATTTCCGTTTGATTGATATATACCATAGTGTATATCCATTAATAAATATATTTTTCTTTCAAAAATGTTTATTTTCATTAAAATATTTTTAAAAAGTGTTTTAAAACACATAGATACTGAAATTATTATTTTACAAAAGGTTTGGAAAACCTTTATTATTATTTTACAAAGGCTTGGAAAACCTTTCTTACCAAGATAGTGAATAAAAGACATAAAAACCATGAATGTAGGCTAGAAATATTCAAGCTATAAATGTTTGGCCTTGCCTTGTTCAAAACTATCCTAAATATGAAGCAGCGTGAAGGATAATGCATACAATCAAAGAATGTAAGCAACTAATAGTTTAGTCATTAGAATTATATGAAGAACTATTACAGATGAGCTCTTATACATAACATATAAATATTTATACCTTCATACTAAGAGTAATGGATGTATACCTCTGTAAAACAAGGTCTTCTTGAGAGCATGGGTTCGGATCTGCGATGTCCATCAGCAGCTGATGGTTTTCATGACATCACACCAGTCAACGTTTTCAAAGTTTAGGGACTGAATACAAGAATATCTCTAAAGGGCGGCGTAAGCGCAGCTAAATTTCAACAAAGCAATGATCGAAGTTAAACATACTGGAGTGGAATTGAGCACTTTCGTGGTGAATAATAATATCGGAAGAATAGTACAAGCGTGGTGGTGGAAATAATTTGGTGATGGAAATTCGTACTCTTGGAACATTCCATGCAAACTCATCTTTCTTTCTCCATGTGGAAAGTACGAGACTGTTTTGATTAAAGACGAAAATAAGAAAGTATGTAAAATTGTATCATGCGTAGCTTGCCAAAGTTAGATTTTGTTAACAGTATAAAAATGCATCAGATGTTTACCACTACCTAATTTAAAAACTTTTTTAATAATATTTACCAGAATTTAAAAAGTGTGTGTTTGCGAAAATAAGTAGTTATGTAAGAGTGTGCAAAGTACACATGTTAATGTAGAATATACAGAATAGAATTTGCGTGAGCAATATTTACATATATATTGTTTAATAATGTAACTTAATAAAACGTTTAAGAATGTATTGTTTGAAAGTTATTGCAATTTTTAGGTTAAATCCCGAATACTTTTGTAATACTACTTCTGTATATTTTAGGGTTATTTAGAAAAAAGTTTAAAATCCTGATGTCATTAAGTATACTTGGTTTTTTTTTTCAGTCACACATAGATGACAAGAAAATTCATTAATATCACCAGGCACTGTTATCGGTTTTCAGCTTTAGTCTGAATTCATATATGAAATAAATTTGAAGGGAACTCGAAAATTACCTTATAGATCAATGTAAATTCCTACTTGTAAATATTAAAACACCATGAAGGAATTACACGAATGAGTAAAAACTGACAGCAAATGTAAATTAGAGTACATGATTCAAATACTTAGAGTTTCAGAATTACTGCTCATGCCCACGCAGTGCAGAACCCTCTTAATTGTTGATTTAGTTGTATAAATAGAGAGATCTAGTGGTGTGTTCGAAATAGCCAATATAATGACACAGGATATGAGTATATGCTTCTTAATTTAAACCAGGGTCGGCAAATTGGTCGATATAGTATAATTAGGGGTCGATGAATGAATACCAATGCTATTCAATCGCAAATTTTTTGACAGTAACACAGTACGTACAATTTTCGTTTGGAATGCCATTTGTAATTATAATATAGTAAGTAAATATTTTATAATAGATTATAGCTTGAATAATTTCTCATTCCTGTATATTTTTTTTAATATTTATTTATCTTTTTTTACCTTTTAAAGTATGTAGGTTTCATGATTGGTTATCATTCTCAGAACTTGTGAGAAATGATTCTTGCTCCATTTTATCACAAGATGGCCCAAATTAGATCACAACCTCTTAAATCATGACTGTTTGATAAGCTTTGGGAGGAAAATGATGAACTATCAAACCAATTATTACTTTCCGAAATTAATTAAGCCTTAAGTGGTGAATTACAAAAAAAATGAATAAATAAAAAAAAAACAATATATCTTATTTAGCTGATGTATTTGCAAAGTTCAATGATATTCAAACACGTCACCGAGAAAAAAAATTACATTAATTCAAGCACGAACAATTATTTTAAGCTTTCAAATTAAATTAATCTTCTTAAAGTTTTCATTGTTACTTAAAGATTTTCAATACTTTTGAAATTTACGGCAGTTGGATATAATCGACGTAGAACTGGAACAAATCATCTCCAAAAATTAAGTGATGATTTTAAATTTTTCTTTAGATATATTAAAAATATAGATATCATGGAATGTACTACTGTGCCACGCTCTGCTCATATTGAAAATAACGAGTCATTTGCAAGATGAAGTCATCGAATTATTAGTCGACCTTGAAACAAAGATAATTTTTCATATTTTCACTGTGAGTTAATTTTGTACGAATATAAATAGTACGCAAAAATATTCAAATTTTATAATACGGCATTTACCTTATTAATTACATTCCCAAACTCATGTACGGTCGAACTTGGTTTCAATCATGTTAATTCTATTTTAGTAAAAAAGATAAATAAATGGATTATGGAGCTCCGAGTCAAAGTAAGACTGAAATCAGCACATTTTGAACCAAATATTGTTAATCTATCCAAGAGTCATCAAGCACATCCTTCTCATAGATTTTTGAAAGAATTTGATTTTTTCAAAATTAAAAGAGAAAAAAAAATTAAATTTTTTTTTTTTTTATAAATGATTTAATTTAAGAAATAGGTAAGTTTCATTTCGTTTTATTGTTATTTTTATAGAGGGGTCGATAAGAGAATTTTAAAATTTTTTGGAGTCGATGATCATAAAAGTTTGGCAGCCCGTGGTTTAAACGAAGAACAATGCTCGACCTTAGCAAGGGGCTTGACCTTATCTTGCAATAACATCTTGTATGAGCTGCAATAGTATGGTAGTGATACTAGGGTGGATGATAAATGGACGAGTTGAAATTCTAGATGTGGATGACATCCCAATGGGATGATGGACACTCCATCCGTATGGCAGTGACAGACCATAGAGCATCCCTTGACATTTTGTAGAATATTGGATGGCTGATAGAGGTGTATCATCTTCTGCTCTAACAATTTGTCGGCGTCTGCTGTACCATTAACTCTGAGCAAGAATTTCCTTTGTAGAGAATTCTTTTCACTAAAAGCATTGGCGATTATGGATTAAGTGGATTCGTTGCCATAGAAACTGGTGTACTACATGTCTTCTTTTCTAAAGGACAACTCTTTAATTTGGAGTACAGTAACAGCCGCTTTGAAGTTAGATTCAAGCTCAGTGAACACCACTTCCCGGTGAATATTATCAAAAATCCTGCCGGACGAATGACAACCATGATTGTTTGAAATACTTTAGGTATCATAGGACATCTCAATTGCTAAAATGCTTAGATGATTTTAAGAGCTACAGATACATCATAGAAGTTTTGAATCCCCTTCCTTCAACGCATTCCTGGAACTATAATTGAACAGGACGTGTGGACTAGCAATATACTCACCCCCATATTACTAGGAATGTGCAAAATTTCTATTTAGTAAATAGCTCCCTCCTTGGCCTACTGTTCTACGGGTATGTCGTATACTGAATGTCTGGGATTTTATCATTTGGCTTCTCTCTCTCGTAATGTCGTCGTCTGGTAGCTGATACAAATCAACTATCGATTTGCATTGTAGCAATCTAGAATGCTCTTCCTCAAGTAAAAATTAGAAAACTGTTTCATTCTATGTTACGTTGATTAGAAAGAAATACTTATTGCAGCGTGCGGTGGCTTTCTCAAATACCGATTTTCGACATGGAGTATTGTACTTTTTTGAGTCGATTTAATCATTTACTAGTAACAAAATACGAGTTGTTTGGAGAACAAATTTTTTTTAACACTGATGAATCCTTAATGGCGTTACAATTTAAGAAAATTCAAGTATATATACTCGTATGATAAATTAACCTACAAATAATATATTTTTGTGCTTACTGAATGAATTCTAATATTATTGATACAATATTTTATGGATTAATTGTGATGTTTGGAAATAGAAATACTTGAAGCCATTATGAAATACATTTCAAAAAGGTTATGTGAGGTTAAATTTTAAAGTATTCTACTTAGTTTCAGGAAATGTTACATAAATTTTCCTTAAGCAATTTTTAGAACTGATTTGTTTATGTATATATTCATACATTAATTTTAGATTTATAAAAGAAAACACCAATCAATACCCAGATTTAAATAATGAAAATAGTTTTTGAAATACTTTTATCCTAGAATATATTTTTGAATTTTTCTTAACTTGTGTTGTTAATGTACAAGGAATTTTTCGATCGTTATTTAAGCATGTGTAAAAAAATTGTAAGCTTTATACATATATTTAAAATATTTACTCACGATATGAAAATTAATTGTACTATGTTGCTAGCTTTCCCCTTAAGTTTTCTTTAACCTATAAATCTAAGTTATGTTATTTCTTATAACGCAAACTTCTAAATATCAAACAGGATGTTTTAGGTAAGATAAAATGTTTACAAAAACAATAATAGATAATTTTCTTGATATTGCAAATTAAAACAAATAAACATAATATAAACTGAAAAATAATGTTATGAGAAAAATTCTTACTATTTTGAAGACTCACCTGTTAAGCATGAGTTTGGTGAACAAATTTCATTAAAATTTCATCAACTCACATTAAAATAACAAATTGATAGCACATATCAATTGAAGAGATACTTTTCTAATTCTTTTATGAAGAATAATTATTTCATATTTTAAATTTCTCTAATTGTTTAATCTAAAGAGATGTAGAATTTTATTAATTAAATTTATAAATTCCGATCTAAAGATGATAATTGAAATATGTTAAAAATACTTGAAGGATAAATATTTTATGTGATTTAATTTCTTAAAATGGAACATTAGTGTAAAGAGAATCTTGTTATGACAAATATTGTAAATCTGTTAAGAGATTTAGCGAGGAAAAAGAGAAATTTTTTTTAGTTAATTTGAGTTTAATTGTATTTTAAAGGTAAATGGAGAAATGACTGAAGGTAAATGGTAATAAAGATAATAAATTTAAATAGAATTAATCTGCTTAACTTATGAGTAAATGAATTAATACTAAATATAGGAGAAAATATTTATTATAAGGAGCATCTAAAATAGGATTAAAGAGTTCGTTTTGAAAAAAAAAAAACAGTTACATTAGTTTCATATGACTTTCTAGGAATTCCAATGAAATGGCATAAATTCGATTGCATTACATTCTGAAAAATTAGAAGGGAATGAATGAAATTTTGCTTTATTATCAATAAGATTTAGACTTAAAAATATAGAAAATCTTAAGAAAATGCAAATACATGTTTTTCGTAATTTTACTTCGTTTCAAATTATATAAAAATATATTATATTAAAGTATAATATTTTTCAGAAAATTTTCTTGCAAATAAAGCATCTTAATTTTAGCATTGCTTATATTTGTTGAACAAATACAAGCACCAAAAGAAACAATATAAATATTAAAACGGCATTGATATATGTAACGTAATTTAATCAATATTACCTTAGAGATATATAACAATGTCTCCTTCGTTATAGTAATCTTTGCATATCAGGTAATGAAGAGTCAATATAACAGTAACAAAAAGAAATTAAATTCAATGATTTCATCTTGCATTTCATTAAATTTGTTTCCATTTCATTTGCGAAAAAATTGTTCTGTAAAATATTAGATTGTTTGATTGTTAAGCATTTCAGATTTGTTTTAGTGAATTTTTCAGCTAACTATTTCTGCGCGACACCAATCACTGACGATATGCCTTGTAATTTTGTACCATTTTCAGAAGACGAACTTGACACCTTACTCACACATTTCACATTCGCTTTGCCAATTTGAGGAAACTCGACAAGTCTAATGTGCCTCCTTACAGATTAGATTTGATTTTCTCTGTTACACATTTGAAAGTTGAAAAAGCGGATTAATGCACATTAAATCTATCGATGCCTTAAGTTGGTGGCGTGAAGTAGAGGTTTGGAGGGGGAAGTGCCAGATCAGGTGTCGGCACTTGACCGAGATTCAAAATTACCGGTTCTGTCGCCAATAACCATAGCATTGTTTCTAAGTTAATTAACAATTAATCAATACAAAAAATTATAACCAAGGACATTAAAGTATAACGTTCGCATCCATTAAGAAGAGAGATACTGTTTGATTGGTTTGTCTCACCAGAAGTAACACGAAGGCTATGGATGAATGACGTTGTAAGAATGAACTAAATGTATAAGGGCCTTTCAGCCTCAAAAATTTTAAAGCGTTTCTGCCCATTCTAAATGACAATATTTAGAAGTATGAGCAATATATTGATTATATATTAATATCGCACTTGGAAATGTTTAAGTATTAAAGAAACAAGAGAGACGAGGAAAGAAAATGTATGCTGCGCTAATAGGTAGATTTGTTATTTTACCTCTATATGCATATGGCACTATTTAGAGCCAAAAACGCACTATTGACAAACAATTTGGGTTTTGGTTTTCTTAACGTCGCACTGAAAGCAACACGAGGGATATTGCTTACAGACCTTTTAATTTTGAACCTGGGTCAAGTGACGAGGGCGACATTTGAGCTAACTCTCCCTTTCCTAACTTCTACACCACGCAACGGGAGGAATTAGGGCCCCAACAGATTTAAATGTGCATCAGCAGCGGCTACACGGTGGATCTTTAGTGGATTTTTGTTTAGTTTAGTTTTTATTAACTATTAGTTTAGTTTTTATTAATTAGCTATTGGTGACGGATCTCGTAATTTTGAACCACGGTCAAGTGACGAGGACGATACTTGAGCTGGCACCCACACTCTCCTAACATCCACGCCACACCAAAGGGTGAGTGAGTGAGTGAGTGAATGTAAAGTTTATTGGCGCAAGAGCCATATATGGCCATGCTGTGCCGAACAAGATTAAACTGTTGTCTAGACGTGAAGTTGAAAAAAAAAGGTAATGATTGACAAGAAGGAGGGTCGAAAATAGAGAATGATCGCTAGGGTATCCCGGGAGTGCGTCACCCGTGTTTACCAAAGACAGTAAACCCCATGGGAAAGAAAAAGATCACTAGGGTGCCTCGGGGTCATAATGCCCGTACTTACCTGAAGAAGGCAAGTCCCTGAGTCCCCTGATAGTAAGACATATTTTTAAAATTCAACGAGTATTTCATTGATGACATTTAAATTTGTGGATTCTTTTAATTACACTTGTATTTAAAGTTATTAAATATGACACTTCTATATTTTTTTAATAAAAGAATTAACATTTTTCTAATAGATTATTAATATAATACTGCGTTAGGCATATCTTTCTACACTTTTTAATTATCTTACAATAATACAGGAAATAAAATTTGGAAAGAGTAGCAATGTTTTTCTAGAGAATTTCTCAAATTTGCTCGGTGTTTTTGCGTATTTCTAGACATGCGGTGTGGTTTAGTAGTACAAAAGTCGAATTCAACTAAGCACTACCAAATATTTGGTATCTATAATAGAATATAAAATACGCACTCTCAATGGACATAAGAATGATTAAATTCCATTTAAAAATTCTTGAATATACTTTATGCCTTTTTTGACAATTGTATTTTCCCCCTTTAATGTACTATCACAAAAAAGATTTTTGAATATTTAAAAAAAATTACTGGTAAAAAATCAAATTATATAGAGTGCATTATTAATAACTTCATAAGTTGACCCTTATATCATTATACTTTCAACGACTGAATTTATTCGTACTTCATCGTCTATAACTGCTCTAGCATAGGGGAATTTAGAAGGCTAAGTTATTCGCTCAAAGTGACATTTTCGTTGTAAGACCGTAGTTCAAGCTTAAAAGATTTGTCGTAAATAGCCGTGTTGTTGATTGTTGTTTGACGTCATTAAAATTAAGTGTGAGTGATTGTAAAGTTTTTCGGCGCAAGAGCCAGATATGTCTATACTGCGCCAAATAAGATTTAACTGTGGTCTAGAAAAGGCAAAAATGAAGAAATTGAAGAAAAGGCAAAAATTGGTTGAAAAGAAGGAGGATCGAAAATAGAGAAAGATTGCTAGGGTTACCCGTGGGCGCGTCAACCGTGTTTACCAAAGACAGTAAAACCCATAGGAAAGAAAATATCACTAGGGTACCTCGGGATCATGATTCCCGTGCTTACCTAAAGAAGTGAGGTTCCCTCATATAATTCCTATGGGGCAGGGTGCCCGGCTATACCCCCAGACGCTGGGTACCCATTTTAGTCTCCTTTTACAACATGCATGAGCTACAGTGGGACTATTCTGTTATTCCCGGTCATCACACGGGTCGTCATTAAAATTTAATAGAAACTGCCCGATACTCTTAAGGAACTGTTCATAAGATATGTTAAAAATGAATTTGATAACAATTTCGAGTTTGTGGCCAGTTATGTATTTCTCAATCAGCATGTCCAAGTAAAGATTCCACTAAGGCTTCGTTGTATAAATACCCTAGAGATCTATCTTTATTTTCGAACCTTCTTTTTGTAGAGGGACTAAGGGTGGCCGCTGTTACCCAGTGGTTATGGCAATTGATTCGTAGCCGGCGGTTTTTGTCGAGTCGTAGGTTCGAGCCTTGATGCAATTAAAGACCCGCAGTGTTGCCCGGGATGATGCAAATTAAATTTATCAGTCGATGTTCAAAATCCTCCCTTCGAGTGGAAGTTAGGAGAGGGATGGTCCCTCAGGTGTCCTCCTCGTCACTTGACCGAGGTTCGAAATCTCCAATAACCATCGTGTGTTAATAAAACCAACAAAAAGAGGGCTCGATAAACTTGTCGAAGCTTTCATATGGCTTAGAGAGGGGGTGCCAGATCATGTGCCCATTATGACTACGACTCCAATTTACGAGGCGAATTAGCTGTATTTTCGGATGTTATGTCTAGCAGAAATAGGTACACAAATAGTGCTCAACAAACAAGTGCATTTTTTGTATCAAGACGGAGAAATAGGTATCTGAATAGCGCCCAAAAAACGAGTTCATTTATTTACAGATGTAAGATGTGACACAGGGAATTTTTTTCTCTGAAAAATTTCCCTGTCATTGAATCAGAAAGTGGTATTCGTCTCATTTAAAATCCCGTTAATGATACTTCTCCGTTATATTTAAACAGAATCATGTATTTTTAATTATATTACATTGTAAAACGAACTATTGTACATAATCGTAAGCCATGAAACAAATTGTCAGTAAAAGTAGTGCATTATAATTTAAAAGTAAGATTAATGTGTATTCTATAAATGCATTAGAGAATGCAATCGGAAGTATAACGGAAGGTAAATTGTAGATAAAAATATTTATATAAAAAAATAGTTTGACATCACTATATAGATAAGACGTGATTTAAAAGTATTCAAAATTATGTAGTATTCACCTCAATTCTTTTAATATTGATCTTGAGAATAATAACTAGAAAATTCATTTTGAATTATTGCCGGCACACACATACACAAGGATTTATACTCCATTATTAAAAACCTACAATCAAAGTAGAAAAATGGTCATTCTTAGACATTTAACTGAAAAATAGGAATATCAGTGTTTGTTGGGTAATAGCATAATAATGGTTGATCCAAAGTTTCGCTTGAGATCACCGAGTGGAATAGAAGGTCTAACACTCAAAATTCTTCTAAACCTTAAAATCCTCATGTTGTACACCATCAAAATTTGAGGGGGAGATACACTCTAAATGTCTTTTATTTTATTTAATTAACTTGACTCTATAACATACATTCACTAAGGTCTGAGTAAACCTGTATTCGCGGAACCTAGTGGTCCTAGGCCACGGACTCACAGTTGACGGTTTTCGTCAAGTCGCGGGCTCGAGCCTTGATGCCACTAAAGACTGGCCGTGTAGCCGGGCTGACGCGCATTAATTCAGTCGGGGCCCAAGGTCCTCCTGTTCGCGTGATGTGGAAGTTAGGAGAGATTGGTGCCATTTCAGATGTCTTCCTCGTCACTTGACCGAGGTTCAAAATTACGAGGTCCGTCGCCCATAGCCTTCGTGTTGCTTCTTGTCCGACATTTAATAAAATCAAACTAAACTAAATAAACCTAGTGGATATAATCGCATTACACTAGAGACAGTATACCGAGATTTCGAATCCTAATTCAACCGAAAGATAGGTTTTGAGGGAATAATAAAAGGGCATTAAATGGAATTAAATTCGTATTTTCTCATGGAGCGATATGAAAGAGTAAAATATTAGCTCAATATCATCAACGACACTTGAAAATTGTTCAAATTAAGGATTTCCTCTCAAATAGTCTTCTTGCTGATTGCAGTAAAATATTAATTTAAAGAATATACTATTCTGAATATTAGCAAAAAGAGTCAATATGAAAAATCTTTTCCAATTCTTTAAAATTATAGTTTCGTTTTCAATAGCCATAATTTTATAGCTACTTTTTAAAATACAACATTCAGTTACTACAAAATTAAGAATTCTTTTTGTAATGTTTTACGATATACGTATACCAGTGATATTGACGTTAGATTTTTAATGCTTGATATTACGATTTAGAATATGGAAATAACTAGACAATTCAGCTATTGATTCTATATTTCTTTATTGATAGTATATTATTAATAAATGTAACTACATACATAAAATTCTATGTGATATGATGAGACATTTAATTAAAATACATTAGTTGAAAATAAAGGTAAGATTTAAGTTTTTAGATAGAATTCGGTGCTTCAATACATAGTTAAAATGATTCGGTTGATACTCCGAAAAATACTTACAGGTACATTTCCTCTTTAAGGTGGAATGTCATTGTAACATGGTTCAGTATTTCTTTTTTAGTTATTAATTATTTCTAATTTAAACTTCATTGAGAGATGAATACAAAACGCAATTATATTGAATAAAATATGTCCTTTATACTCAAAAGTTTCATTGGTTCATTTAGAAAAACAGCCATCACAAATTGTTTTTGGTTTATTAAAATATGAATCGATATTTTTAAGTAATTACCGAAAATTTGTGGTATTACAACCAAACACATTATTATCACCTGATTTTAAGAAAGGATTATTTTTTAAATAATGAACTCTTGGTCATTAGGAACTTTTTGAATCACAACTGTCCTTATCTGCTCAATCTTTTGCATGTAAGAAAACATAATTTACATATAAATCTAACATATTTTATTGTTACTGGTGTAAGAAGACATTATTTGTAATATACATTTGACGAATGGGGAAAATCATCGTAACCTGAAGTTAGAAACCATTCAACGGGAATGAAGAGCTTTATCTTTATTTATGAACTATCGTAATAAAAGTTTTTTTTTTATCACATTTGCATTCTATAAATAATTCTCTTATGAACGAGAAACAACTATAATCAGAATTCTCAGTACCGTTTCGAATGTTTTCGAGGGGCCGCGGTAGCCTAGTGGTCAAGGTCGTGGATAGCGGCTGGCGGTTTTCGTTCAGTCGCGGGTTCGATCCTTGGCCACCAAAGACCCGCCGTGTAGCCGGGGCTGATGCACGTTAAATCTGTTCGGGGCCCAAAGTCCTCCCGTTGGCGTGGTGTGGATGTTAGGAGAGGGGGTGCCAGCTCAGGTGTCGTCCTCGTCACTTGACCGAGGTTCAAAATTACGAGGTCCGTCGCCAATAGCCCTCGTGTTGCTTCTAGTGCGACGTTAATAAAAACTAAACTAAACTAAACTCGAATGTTTTCGAAAACTACTAGAACCGTCGCCAACAACCCTCGTGTTGCTTCTAAATGCGACGTTAATAAACTCTCAATCAATCAATCAAATATTTTTAGTGCAGATATACCAGAGTTATCACGTTATACAATACCACTCCTGCCTTTTGACGATGTGAATTATATATTTATCTATTTTAAGAACAGAGATAAAAATAATTCTAAAATACAAAATTCTTACCAGGGCTTTGTTACATTAAATGCTTGCGGTAGCCTAGCGATCATGGTCTCGAACCTGCGATCAGCATTGAAGCAGTTAACTCGTTGGGTTCGAGTCCCGATTCCAAGAAAGAATCTACGGGAAGTGGAGCTGATGTGTGTTAAATCTTACATACTGAAGTTTAAGGAGTGCAGGGAGATGCCAGCTTAGGTGTCGTCCTCGTCATTGAACCTAGGTACAAAAATATGAGGTCCGTCACCAATAACCTTCGTGTTACTCCTGAGACGTTCATAACTAATCAATCAGGTAAGCAATATACTAAAATACAGCTTTCAAATAAGTGGAGAATTTTTTCAGTGTGACCACTTTTAGCATTCACAATATTGTGGTGTGATAATAGATTTTTGGTTATTGAAAAACATCGGGAATTCCTACTACTAAAGAAGGATGAAAGAAACATAAAATCAAATTTCCACCAAAATGCTACGAAAACATCAACAAGAAATATTTCTTAATACAGAACATTTCCTTGAAATGAGACGACTCATTGATGATGGTGAAAAGAAAATAAATATCTTTAAAGCCACAGAAGAAATACACAAGTCATTAAGTTTTGCGTTTGAGGAATGCAAAAGAATTAAAGATTCATTTCAAGATACCGAACACAAATTGTTCAGAAATGAACTTTTTGATGATCTGCTGATAAAGAAGGAAGAATTGGATATGATGATGGGGACTACACAATCATGTCTTACAGATGTTTGGATCCAAATAAACGATCTCAAAAATTTCTTATCTGTTCCAATGATGTACTATGCTGACATATCAATCATTTTTGAAACCATGTACTTCAGAAAGGTCGAAAAAAATATTTTGACATTAGCCTCAATGACACACATTATTGAAGATAAATGTTTCTTTATTATAAAGATTATTACGAACATTGATAAGAAAATAGGCCAAGGAATTTTACATTTTCTTTTGTTTTGAATTTTACCTGTTATTGATGATTAATCTTCTTCAAAAATGGGCTTCGAAAGAGATATTTGATTCAATAAGTATATTTTTTTTATTTGAATTTTTATTCTTAACTAATTCTGAAATTTTATTTGCATGATATATATATTTGTTTTAGAAAAAAATAAATCTCAGAATTTGTGACAGATTTTAATTTTCCTTAGTTGTTTATTCAATTTTTTGTTCTGTCTCATAGAAAGCATTTTACAATTTCTGACTTTAATGTTGTGCACCTCGCAATGTACAAATTTAAGTTCTCAAACTGTATTTACATTTGAAGGCTAGTGATATATATGCTTGAAATCCAAATTATTCATGTGAAGTTGTATCAATACTTTAAAGGAATACTGATATTACAAGACTTTTAGAATGATAAATTTATAAGAAATAATTTTATTTCGGTAACTGCATGTTTGGCAGAAGTCTAATTTTCATTGCAAAACATTATGGAAACATTGAAAATTCTACAGTTATAGTTGATAAATATTGACTTTTTAATAATTTGTTGTAGAGCATCTGTTCATTTTCGTTACATATTGCTTAAGAGAGTCATTCAATAAGTTCTTAGAAAAAGATAGAATAACTTTTTGTTCAAGAATTTTTCAACATAATCTCCTTTTAGCTCAAATCCTCTTTCCAGTGTTTCTCAGACTTTGTTCAGTCCTCTAAAAAAAGGATTTTTGAAGATCCTCGAAATAGACGTCTGTTTGGGTGATCACCACTTCGCTTGACGTGAAACATTGTCCAGCGAGCCATTTTTTAAATTTTGGATTTAAAAGAAGGTCATTGGGGATCAATTCTGGTGATTTCGGTGGATGTTGTCGGGTGATGCACTCCTGGGATACCCTAGCGATCCTTCTCTATTTTCGACCCTCCTTCTTGTCAATCACTTATCTTTTTTCAACTTCACGTCTAGACCACAGTTTAATCTTGTTTGGCGCAGCATAGCCATATCTGGCTCTTGAGCCAATAAACTTTACATTCACTCACTCACTCGGTGGATGTTGTAATTAATAATTTGAGCTTTAATTCAATAATTTTGATCATCGAAACTGCACAGATGTGCACCCGTGCATTGTCTTGATAGAAGAGGATCATTTTCAAATGAGGACGTTTTTCCTTGATTTCTTCAATCAACCCGTGCAATAACGACGTATAATACTCTCCCAGATGTTTTTCCTTTTCACAAGTAACCAGTGTAGACGATTCCGCGTACTTCCAAGAAACACATGATCATCACGATGCATTCCAATTTCACCATCTTTGCTTTCTTCGGAACCCATTCGCCTTCAAAAACCCACTATTTTGACTGTTGTTTTGTCTCTTGAATGTTGTAAAATATCCACGTTTCGCTCACAGTTATGTATCGACGCAGAAATTCGTCAGGAGTGCGAAGAAAAAGCTTCAAAATAACCTTAGAGTCGACCACATGATTGCGTTCATTTTCCATTAATTGCTTGGAATTCCAATTTAAATATTAACAAGTTGCTTATCTATACTCTTATTCTCAGACCTATCCTGACTTACAGCTATCCTGATTGGGGTTTTACTGCCAACACACATTTAAATAAATTAGAAAAAGCTCAAAATAACATCATGAGGCAAATCGTTAACGTGAGATGGTTCGTGAGAAATACAAACATATATACATCAATGAACTTCCCCATCGTAAAACAAATTATTCCGAAAATCTCAAAATTCTCTAATAATCTCATGACCATCAACAGCAACAGGCTAATAAATATTTGTAATTATATCCCTGACTCCACCAATAAAAGTTCTTTTAAATAACTATTATTTCCAAATTTTCCTCTTATATTTCGCAACGCAAACACAGAGAATTCAGAAACGAACACCCCACCCCCATCCTCTCAACCAACAGACCAATCACAATACTTTTCCCGTTCACTACATCCTGCAAACACACACTATAAAATTGTTCGACCAAACCAACACTCATGAAAGGCAGCAACCCCATTGGTCGGCTGAAATGTCACCCTTACCCCCACCCCTGCTCTTGGTCAATCTAGAGTTATAACGAAGAACTGAATTTATTAATCATGAATTTTTTCTAATTTCCTTTTACACACAATGATAAATTTTAATTTTTTCTTACACATTTGACAATAAACGCTAAATATAAAATATTTTAAATCCACTATTAACAATAACTATATTGCAGTTCTGGGATGGAAAAAGCCATTGTAATATTTTAAAGTGAGCTCCCTGATTAGGAGATTAAGGGCCGAAAGGCTCAGGTGCTCCAGAGTCATCTTGTCAACAATTTTCCATTGAGACCAAAGGTGACACCCATCCTGAATTTTTTTCACACCCAATTTCTCGTGTAAAATTGAAAACACTGTACCTTTCGATTTGTCAGTAGCCTCAATTACGAGTACTTCTTTTCTTCGTAACTTATATATGTACTTAATTATTGATTTTTATAGTTATGTTAATATACCACATGAAGTATATCATGCAATAATTATAAATATATGTGAAAATTATTGTCATTCTAAAGATTTCTTAAAGTAAAGGAAACATATTTTTAATAAATATTTTAAGTAATTAATAATATTCTTTGACATGCGTGATATAAAAATTTTTATATTAAATTTAATAATGTATAAATTTCTCAGTTCTTTTGATGTAATAAGGTCTCGATTCGTTTAAAATATAAGACGAATTTTTTTTTTGATATTTACAATCGTAATATGAAATATATCTACATTATTTGCATGCTCGTTGTTTATTATTTATCATTCTACTTGCATCTGCGGTTTTAAGATATTTAATCAGTTATAAAGGGTTTAAAATAAATATAAAGGGTTATATATATTATAAATATTATAAATATAAAGGGTTATGCTTATAAAGGATTTTTATGCATGCACATTTCGAATGAATTTTATACTTCTGTTGTAGACGCAAATAATTTTGGAATACTTATGTGTGTGCATTTAAAGGATCTCAAAATTTTTAATTTTCATACTTAGCTCATAATTGTATAATTTCTTTAGCTGATGACTTTAAAGGACGCACAGTGTATGATTTAATATTTTACGGAAATAAATCAACTTAAAAATGTGTGCTTGTTTATTAAGACATTAGCATTTTTATACTCTTAGACAAGGCTTATAAGAATTGTAAAACAATTTTGTTATTTATTATCCTTCAATCAATTTATAGGGTGCTGCATATATATACAATAACTATAAACTACTTTGAATAATGAGCCTCTTTTTAATCGTGATTCTTTTATTAACATTACAGGTAGCGATAGAGAAATTTCTCATATGATTTAAACATTGTATTAGAAAAGAAGTTATAATATTTATGTTAAATTTGCTCTTATTTTTTAACTCCAAAATTTCACGAAGTACTTACTAAATTTAAAAATGTTACTAATGATTTCAAAACTTACATTACTAATGCGGGTAAATCTTACAAAATGTCTTTCAAAAATCCATTGTTATGGCTTGGGTAAGACAGTTATACAAAATAGTTAAATATGTTATCACTCATTGTAAAAGTATGGTTTTGAAGATATGTTTAATTTGATAGATATTAAAGATTTAGTTATAGTTTTTGCTAATTTTTTAAAAAATTATAAGTTGATAGCTCCATTTCTTATGGAAAATTCATATTTATTAATTTATTTTCGAAAGTAAATGATATTTTTAATGGTAACAAATATGTAGTTAAAGGCATTCTACAAGAGAGAGAGATTGTTCCCGCAAGTAATAATCTTGCTGATTTATATATTTACTTTTCTATAAACAAAATTTTATAGATAATAATTATACATTGTGTACGTACATTGATGGCCCAACAATTTTCTTAAAATAAATTTAACCCAGAATTTAAACCTGATATAACTTTCTAACCTTATCTGAAATTAGAGAAATTAATAAGAATATTCATGAAACTGGAGACTTAGATATTAATTTTAAAATTGTGGATCAACAGATATAAGGTAATATTTCTCATAGAAGTGACAGTTATGGGTTTTGTGAATAAATTACCTTTCTGTGGAAAACAATGTAAGTGCATCAATTTTTAGGAATATTTTATGGGCATATACTACAAACAGTAAATTAGTTAAAAGATCATTAGCTCCTAAAGGGCCTTTTTTTTCAGGTTAGTAAGGGTTTCTCCCACTCGTGGTTCCTTTGTTACATTTCTTTTTGCCAAGGGGTTTACTGTCTTTGGTAAAAACGGTTGACGTGTCCCCTGAATACTCTAGTTATCGTTCTGTATTTTCCACCATTCTCCTTATCCCCCTACTAGTTTTACATTTTCTTGTCTAGATTACTGTTTACACCAATGATTTAGCTTTTGTAACATAAACACAAGTGAGCCACGTGGAATCATTTGGAGCTAAAATATCGCCAGTTTTTCTGTAATTATCGGCTGACGTAAACAGTCAGCCTTCTTCAGAACTTGCTTAACTGTTTCATGAGACAATTTCTCGTCACATAATGTCACCAAGGTAATTTATTTGAGTTACAATAAATCCTTCAATTTTAATTTTTTTAAGGCTTATGACTCATGTAAATTGAAATGTATAAGTTCGCTTTGAGAGGTGAAATGTCATGACCTATTTAACTCTGTAGCTTAATTTTTTGAAACATTTTTATTCTTTTTGAATACATTATAATAGTAGCAATTAAAACACATTAGACTCAAGTAAATAAATCGGGACACTAATAAAGAACTTCAAGGAATCGGAGAAGGAACATATTCTGAACTCTCCGTACAAAGAGAAGAAACATAGAAACACAGTGTTAGAATACTATCAAAAATTTTGCCGAATATAATCAAGTTCTGTCTTAAAATTCGCACCCGTCGTATCCATGTTCTCTATTATTAACATATTCTTTGAAACCTCTACTACAGTTTTGTGATCACATCCAAAATTCGAGAAACTTCGGTTTGTGACCTTGCGAATTGCAAGATTCTAACGACTTTTCCTTTCTCAAACATGGCCAGTTGTCTTTGTCCCACCATTCTTTCTGTTTAGTAACTAACGGAAAGAATGCTGGTATGCTTTCCTTTGCTCATGAATTTCACGAAACTTGTTTAAATTTCTTCTGCCCAGAGAGCTGGTTTAATTGCGTTCCCATGTGTGCAGGTGTTATGCGCATGAAGTCAACTGGAATGTTTTGTGGAAAGACAACGTTTCACTTCTAACAAATAATTCTAAAATCTATTTCGAATCATTTCACCAATATTTACTCACATTTTTTCCGGCATTTTACGAATCATGCTTAACTTTAAATAAACAGTGTACATTATTAAATATCGCAGAAGGAAATTAATCATTTACCTCTAAGTAATGCCTCTTTTATGCTAATACTGATGGCAATATTTAGGATTTTATACATTTTTTGTGTTAAAAAATACATTAATTTGGAATTAAAAATCGTGTTTGCTTATATAATGTGTTTGTGAAACGAAAATATATGATGAGTGGACGATTAATATTGTTTCTCTAGATAAAAAAAAAACCGTAGGTAATCTATTTTAAAATTTTATTTATGATGATGAAAATCCAGTTAATTAGTTTTAAGTTTGTTTTCTAGAATCAGTGTTTTTGCAGCGAATACTAAAAGCTTAGGAAATTTGGAAAAGAACAAAATTACCTCTTGTTTGTATAAAATTATGTAAGTAAAATGTAAGCCAGTGTAAAGTAGAGTTTTTTTTTTCAATAAATCATTCCACAGTTAATTAAAAAACATTTTAAAAATGTTATTTATAATATATATATATATATATATATATATATATATATATATATATATATGGCTATTCAGGAATCAAACTTAGAAGTTTTCCTTCTGACCTTAAATGACGCTTTGACAATTTTGAATGTAATTCACAAAAATAAATTCTAAATTAAAGAATGTTTTGTATTTCTTTCATGAGATATTTTTATTTCAAAGGATTCACAAAAAAGCAGTTTGCAAAGATTACAAAAATATAGTCTGAAAACGGAAGCTCCAGAAATAATTTTTTAATTACTCAGATCCTATCTTTTTTAATTAAATTCTTTTTACGGCTAAATAACATACGGAAAATTAACAATCTTCCTGAAGAAAAAAAAAACTCCTTAGAACAGAAGTTTCTACTTTTATAAAAAAAAACACTGTACAAGAAGAAAACTGAAATATTACTTCACCGGAGACTACTATTAAGACTTTTCCATTTTCAGAGAAGTAGGATATTGGTTCTCGTAATTTTCCTAAAGTAAAGATTTAAAAGTTACTCTTTTAATAATTTAATATTTTTCACCATGTAACAAATATACTGATACAAAACCTCTTCCCTGAATTAAGATATTTATATAAAACTAATAATTTTGAGATTTATATATTAATATACTAAGACAAAAGAAGTGATTCTATAGTGGAGTACAGAAATTCCTATCACAGGAATTTCCTATAGAATTTAAGAGCAACCGCTCAAATGAAAGTCTCTCATTTGGGGCACTTATTAAATTTCTTAAATGAACAAGTTAGCCATTTCATACTTGAGCATACCTATAGGGGAATGACAGTGGTATCCCAATCTTGTAAGTTTAATCGTGTGCTTGAAACTTGGATGAAATTAATGATAAATGTCTGTATGACACGCTAGTGGGACATGTCTTTCAGAATGTATCCGAGTGAGTGTCTGAATGAATGTAGGAACGTGGAATATAATGTAGCGTGCCAAATTCTTGGCGAACTTCTTATTTCAGAGTGCCGCGAGTACGGATGGAGGACAATCCCTAAGAGAGAGAAAGCGTCCTTTTCTGCCGAAATTACGATTCACGCTTCTGATGGTCAACCGTTCAATGACCCTCCACGGGTCTTTCATGTGCAGAATCAATGTGTGTCCAATAGGGACTCCCAAATTAAAATCTCTTTGTTTCATGATGCGTGGGAACCACGTATCAAAAGCAATTTCTGCGCAACTAAATTTGAAAAAGAATAAATTCTGAGCTAACTTCGAAAAGAAATAAGACCCAGGTATATTGTAAGTAATGTATATGCCCCAACACATTCCCTTAAAGATTTCATAGAATTAAAATGTATAAGGCGGCTTTAAAAGTAGTGAATGTGAAATGTGTAGTACATATAAATATACGTAAAAGTGACAGAATAAAATATATTTTTGTGAGCCTTCTTAATAAGTATTAAATTTCTACTTTTTGAAAGCACTTTATTGATGTTTTGAAAAAATCAGGTCTGGAAATTTTCAAAGAAATCTCCTATAGCCCCATATTTTAAATATTTAATTAAATGTGTTTATCAAAGATATATTAACTTTAATATTTAAAATAGGCTTCATTTTTCTATTTAAGTCTGTGATACTACTTTTAATTACATTCGCCCCTTTTTATTAAAATCTCATATGTCGTGTTTTCAATTAGTTTTAAAAATTCGTATTAGAAAGTCTTGTTGCATTATGCAAAATCTATTCATATTTTAATTTCATCAAGTATTCAGACTTTTTCTATTTACATATTCATTCGCTAGTTACAAGAAGCCTTGTCACATATGTTTCATTTCGGAAAATGTTAAAAGTTAAATTGTTTAAAGTACTGCACGAAATATTGACTGTATGTGTATTATAACCTTAGCATTATTTATAAAAAATATAAAGTGCAGACATTATAATTTACATATGAGTAACAATGGTATAATGAAATTCTTTACAAAAACATTGAAAAATTGAAATCCATTTAGCTATGGGAAGTTAGTTGTGATGATGAAATGATACACTTTCTTTACTGATGAATAGTTTTGTATCATATTACCAGATTTCAATGCAATAAAAGAGCTTTCAATTTTAATAAATCGAAATCATGTTTTGAAGGTAAGGCTAAATAACGGAAAGATGATTAAAATAATATAATACGTTATCTATATATATAATGTAGTTTGTTTAATCAATGTATACATATATGTATTTCACTCAAATTAAGAGTAGTTCAGTTTAGATAAAGTAGTTGAGTTGGTAGATTATTTTTCTTTAATTTTATTTCATTTAAATTTACAAAACTAATTACAATTTTAGGGGTTTAATAGGTAAACTACTTAAATGAATACTGATATTTATTGAATCTCAAATATTCCAATCGAATGCAATTGAAATTCACGAATTATGAATCCCTTTCCCCTTATTAATCATTTGTTTCAAATTCTTATAATTTTTGAAAAATATATTGAAATTTAGACAACAGCATATTGGGTGCCCCTTAACTCCCCATATAAACTTAGAGAAGGGTAGAGAGCATCAATAAAGTCTCGTGTCTTGTGATGAATGGACAGGCTGGGGCCGCGGTAGCTGACATCCTCCCAACCTTGGAGAGAAAAACTCAACAAATCAATCGTTAGTAAACATTTAAAACATTAATAACAATCATAATACAAACTTAATATAAACGTTGTCAAAATATTTTTTTAAATTTATAACACAGTTAATTACACTAGTAAATTATAGAACAGATTATAATTAATAAATAAATATTTCGCTCTTAATTGTAACAAAATATATGATAGTAATCACTTTTCAAATTAATTTTAATAAATCAAAACTTAAGAACTGTCAGTTATATATATTTTTACCCATGTAGAAAGTGTATCTTGCGGTTACACTACTTGGCGAGATCGGGTTGTGACTGGACTTCGTTGCTTGTCAGTCTTATTGATTTGGGAATTTCAGTTTCTTTTTTGCTTGCTGGAAGTAGTGCAGGATCCAATACTCACCGTTCATTTTCTTCTGATAACTCCAATTGATAAAACTGCTGAATGGTTCTCAGTAGCTTTCCTTTAGATGTTCTCACTTTCAATAGTCCAATGACTCCATCGGTTTTGGAAAATACTTCTAAAGCTTTAAATGAGGGCTAAAAAAGTAGCATTTTATCATCTCGTCCAACTAATAATATGTCAACTTTCTTAACTATAACTTGTTTTTATGGAAAATTGATGAATGAAGAAAACTTAAAAACTACTTTCTAAATCTTTGTTTGAGATTTTCATTTCCATATTGAATGTATCTAAATTTATTGTTTAATTTTATTTGTTTCCCAATTTGATCTAAATCAAGAACATCATTAGTACGAAGAGCTTGAAGAAATATTGAAAGGGTCAGAGTTCTCAACTCTGGTTCTTCACACATACTTGTCAATAATTTTTTTGTTCATAAGCAATTATTATGCACAAAGTAAAGTCGGTAATTCTTTCTATGTAAGAGAGAGAAATCTCAAACTCTCCTTTAGTAAATCCTAAAAAATATCGATAAATCTTTCTCAAACTCCTTTCCTCTATGATGGGGAAGGAGGATTAAAATTCTAACGAATTTCGTTTACTTCAAATTCCTATTAAATCTTACAGTAATCTAAATTTTTGAAAACTGTATTTAAACTTATAAAATTTATACCATAATCGGAATATAAATAGATATTTGTCCTCTTTTAGATATAAATCTTTTAATGGCTCTAAATAAAACATTTGTGCTCAAAGATGATTCCAATTGTAAGTAAACAGTTCTAAATACTGCGCAACAGAAAAGCGCTATCCAAACCTTTTTCTCTCACTTAGTCACTGTAGAATCTCCTAGATCAGTTCCAGTAACTAAAAAACAGCTGTTAATTTTGTTCTGTCCTAGGAAAGAGGGAATGGAATACATCAAGATTTATAATTTTTTGCTTCTTAGAGGCGATGTATTCTCTTATTACAGTTCCGATGGTGTAATAAGAGAGATAAGAGTGTAATAAGAGTGTGTTCCTTTCAAGATGCAATATCTCTCTCGTAAAATTATGAAAAGACCTAATACTTCGTGAAGGTGGTGTTTGTCGCTGTATAATTCTACTTACTAATGTACACTTGGTACGAAGAATAAGTGGCAAAATAAAATTTTAGAATTCGTCTCTGTTCATCAATTTAGATTTAATCTGAGTAATCCATCACCATCTTTATAAGCTGAAAATTTAGGGGAAGTTTTCTATCTAGATCTTTCATTAGCAAAATAGTCGTTTAGTACTGAACGGAAAAGTATTCTTTGAGCATTCTAATGCTGTTCTTTCATGAGGATACCTTCTGAAATATTTAGATAATAACTTAATGAATAGTATACAAGATACTATTTTCACAGTCTTAGAAAGTTTTGAAATTCTTTCAGTTATAATGGAGTTAGATTAAACGTTGTTTGCAGAGACAACTGAACGTCGACTTTATATCTCTATTTATTTTTCATTGACATTTACAACAGATTTAGGTAGTTTCTTTCCAGAATGTTTTAACAGATTTTGTCCTTGCCACCGATAGATCCTCACGAGTTAATTAGATCCCCAATCTTTGAAAAGCAGGCTGTCCGGACTATGTTCACCAGGAACGTAGAACCATCTTTTGCTTGTGAATGTTCTTATATCAGTAATTCTTTTGTGGATAAATATCGGCAACATTTCTTGTAATTTAATCCATGTTAGGACTGTCAAGGAATCTATCTAAAATGATGCTATACATATATCATACGTGCATCAATGTCAATGGGCGAAATTTTGAACACCTCTTATGATTCGTGTAACGGTTATTGTATTTTTTGAGGGATAATTAAGGGAATTCTTTATCTTGCTTTCTATATTGTGATCATACCATATACTTTCTATATTGTGATCATACCGTATACTTTCTATATTGGGATCATACCGTATACTCTTTATCGCTTGAGAGTGACATTTTCAACCATACTTTCCAGAACGAATATTATTCCCAATGATGTGCGTTACCTCCTCTCTAAGTTTTTTCGTGAAGTTCCGAGACACCCTGTATTCTCTTGATTGTTTTGAATATTAATACTAAATGGCAAATTTAAATTTTATTTTTAATTTTTTAAATAACTGAACTAATGAGTAGATTTAGCAAGTGGATATAATTCATCCATTGTCGGTGATTTCTTATTAAGCAAGTTCTATTCTATATAGCTTATAATTCGGAAAAATAATATATAGATTATAATTCAAAAACTTTTGAAAGAAAGGAAAATAGATGGATCTTGTTTATTGCATAAATATATAGTATAATAAGATGAAAATATGATGAGAATAAATATATTTACTACTGAAAGTAAGGTTTAATACTTCTTGAATTCAAATTTATTCTGTAGTTTTCTGAAATGCAATATATAAAAAGAAGTGTTTAAATAATTTATTATTTTATTAAATGTAATTAATTATATTTGAAAGTTCAATTTTCCCTGAATCGAATTATTATCTGTATTAAATAATGAATATTTCTCATGATACATTAGAATTTCTCCATAAAACAAGACCTATACAAATAGTCAAAATGATTTCATTAAAGTATTGTAGTGATTCCATATATTCACAACAAGCACTTGAAATTCAAGGAAACTTAATTCATGGCTCAGAAAATTAGTTATTGAATTTATTACGCGACTGAGCTAATTTAAAATCTCATTTAAATAGTTGAATTTGAATGACCATTTCGAACTCTGCATATTTCTACACCTATTGATGAACTGATGTCTGATGGTTTCTATGTCAAGTTTGTTGAAAAGGTTTGGACGAAAACCATACTTGTATAGTTATAGTCTCTGGTGTAAATATTATTTGGAAACACTTATATGTAATGTAAAAGTTTAAGCATTTAATGCTTGCATGCATTGCATTTGTTTTGCATTGCATTGCATTGATATAGCATTGCATTGATATAGTTTTGCATTGATATAGTTTTGAATTGATATAGTTTTGCATTGATATAGTTTTGAATTAATATAGTTTTGCATTGATATAGTTTTGAATTGATACAGTTTTGCATTTATATAGCATTGCAAATTGAGTTGGAGCATGCTATAGTTTTATAGTAATGATGGTACTATTGCCAAAATAATGAATAAAACTTATATAATTATGAGATGTATTATTAATATGGTTTTATCCATAGAAATTAAATACAAATGAGCTAAGCAATATCTAGCAAATCTACCTTCAGGTAAGCCCTGAATCCAGTTATACTGATTTCCATTATATGAAATATAATTATCATCCATTACTGGCTCAGCTTTTGAGTTATAAACTCACTATCACTATAATTTTATACAATACCAGACAAATGAAAGCATAATATTATCTAAATTTATTACTCTTTTAAGTTATGCTCATCATAAATGTGTGTAAAAGTACTTTAATCATAACAGGTCAATTGAAAAGTCCCCGGCCTGATACATAGATGGCGCTACTAGAATTAAATTGATATGTTTTTTAGTTAACTCTAACCCTCAAAAGATGCGTGTATAACTTTGACAGCTGTCGGATCATTAGTTTGTGAATTATAGCATTTTGAGTGAAGCAACTTTAGTTAGTGTGAAAAAAATGGATGAAAAGGAATTTCGCGTGTTTATAAAATATTGCTTTTTGAAGGGAAAAATTACAGTTGAAGCAAAAACTAGGCTTGATGCCGAGTTTTCGGTCACTGCCCCAGGAAAATCAACCATCAATGATTGGTATGCTAAGTTTAGACGTGGTGAAATGAGCACCGAAGACGGTGGACGCCCAAAAGAGGTTGTTACCGACGAAAACATTAAAAAAAATCCCCAAAATGATTTTGAATGACCGTAAATTTAAATTGAATGAAATATCAGACACCCTAAAGATATCAACTGAACGTGTACATCATATCATTCACGAATATTTGGGTATGAGAAAGCTCTGTGCAAAGTGGGTGCCTCGTGAGCTCACTTTTGACCAAAAACAACGACGATTCGGAGCAGTGTTTGAAGATGATCAAGCGTAATAAACCCGAATTTTTGCGTCGATATGTGACAATGGATGAAACATGGCTCCATCATTTCACTCCGAAGTCTAATCGACAGTCATCCGAGTGGACTGCACACGATGAACCCGCTCCAAAGCGTGGGAAAACGCAACAGTCAAGTTTGGTTATGGCGTCTGTATTTTGGGATGCGCATGGAATAATTTTCATTGACTACCTTGAAAAAGAAAGGACCATCAACAGCGACTATTACATAGCGTTATTGGACGAAATCGCCGAAAAACGCCTTTGAAGAAAAAGAAAGTGCTGTTTCACCAAGACAATGCACCGTGTCACAAGTCAGTGAAAACGATGGCAAAAATCCATGAATAGAGCTTCGAATTGCTTCCTCATCCACCGAATTCTCCAGATCTGGCCTCCAGCGACTATTTCCTGTTCTCAGATCTCAAAAGAATGCTCGCTGGGAAGAAATTTTCGTCGAATGAAGAGGTGATCGCCGAAACTGAGGCCTATTTTGAAGCAAAATGACAAATCGTACTACAAAAATGGTATCGAAAAGTTGGAGGGTCGCTATAATCAGTGTATCACCCTTGAAGGGAATTATGTTGAATAAAAAAAAAAACTAATTTTGCCAAAAAAATGTGTTTTACCATGGTAGGCCGGGGACTTTTCAATTGACCTGTTATATCCAATATCTTTGGAGAGATCTCTTCCAAGTCATATCTGTGAAAAAGAATGTACTTTTATCTTTCATGTAATCAATAATATCCTGACTATTTATAATGGTATATATATGTTTATAGTATAACCGGCATTGGAAACATCCTGTTGTCAGTAGCAACGTTGGATCCAATTGACCCTTAATTACTTAAAACAGTTTAAAAAAAAAGCACTTATGCATTACCTTCATTATTGAGTAAATTTTATTAATAAATCCCAGCTTACTAAAAATCACATAACACCTCGAAATTTAATTTCTTAACGAAAATTGTCTAACGAATGGACACAATATAATGAACGAGAAAACGTAATATTTTATCTTACACATTTCAATATTGACAAAATACTTCTACATTAATCAAATATATTAGAAGCATTTCTTGCAATAACGCATCATGTTTTTGGTTGTCCTTGAAGTAAAAGCAGCTACCCTCATTTTGATGGAGGAAAAATCATATAATCCAGCTTAGGTGCCGTTCTCTCACTTGATCGGTGTTCCAAATTAAGAAGTCCGTCGCCAATACCCATCGCGTTGTCTCTCATTGCGGCATTTATAAATATTAACAATCATACCCCTATTTTGAAGGTTTGTATTTCACTAAATTGTGTGCTAAAAATCATGTCACCATAACTAAATATAATGTAGAACGTAATATAGGTTCTAATCCAGTTTCTACATGATGTAAGTCAGCTTCGTTAACTTTTCCCCAGAATCTGAGTATTATGTAAACTTTCTGCGCTCAAATGACCTCAGAGGCTTGCCTTCTTTAGATAGGTATGCGCATCATTACCCCGAGCCCCCCTAGTGATTTTTTTCTTTCCCATGTGATTTACTGTCTTTGGTAAACATGTGTGACGCACCCCCGGGGTACCCTAGTGATCCTTCTCTATTTTTGACCCTACTTGTCAACCAATTTTTCCTTTTTTCATTTTTTCTCACACATCCAGACCACAGTTACATCTTGTTTGGCTCAGCGTAGCCACATCTGGTTCTTGCGCCAATAACCTTCATTTCCACTCACTCATTCTCAGCTCAAATGATGGATCACAAATTTCATCAAATGACTTGGAAAAACATTCAATATTAACTAAAGGCTCGTAACAAGAAATAATTCTTATATCTTTCGGATCAAATAAATGAAATATTTTAGATGAATGAGCTATATTTTTGGAACAGAAATATCGCGTTAACGGGAACGTTGATCAAATTGACTAATCAATCACTTTAAAGAGAAATAAAATACCACCTTCCGGTGATAAACTCAAATTAATACATATCATCAATTCACTATGATTCAACTATGATAAAAAAAAATTAATGTCATTTAATGTTAATTTCAGGCTCAGTTTGGTCCAAGGTTTCTACTACCGAATCAAAATATGTACAACAGAAATTTATTAATAGAATTTTGTAACATTAATGATTTTAAAAACATCCAGTTTATAGAATTTAACAATTTTAATGCGTTATCTAATTATTTCCAGTTACTAAAAAACTAATTAAATGAAATAATAATTATTTTATGATCACAAAATGGGATTAGTAAACTGAAACTATTACGCAATTAAAACAGTATCAAATTAGTTTCAAAAAATTTTCAATGCGTATTTAATCTTATAAATTATTTATTTACTCATCAATGTAATTTTAAACCTAAATAAAACACTAAGAAAAGCACATTTTTGAAAGGAAAAACACGTATTAATACTTAAATAAAAATGCGGCATAATTTTTCGATATATATATGCCGGTTGATATATTTTTACAACTAAATCAAGAATACAAACATTTAATTTAAACGAAGGGTTTTTCAGTAGTGATATTGAAATAGTTATAATTACTAATGAGTTTAATATATTACAGATTTCTAAATTCCTTTGTAATATCCGAGAATTTTTTTAATATTTCGCTTTGAATTTCTAAATAGGTTACATCGTTTATCTCAATCAGAAATAAAATTAGTTATTCGTACGCATTTAAAAGAAAACAAGTAACACGGAAGGATTAACAACACAGCAATTTTGGTAAAGATTTTATAAGGAGGCGATTTTGAAAAAAATATATTGCGCCAAATTCATTATAGTTTGAAAAGTTATTTTTAAGTAATTTTATAATATTACTGACCAACTTTTCAAACTTCCGAAACAAATTTTAAAAAGTGCTACGAACTTCTGTATGATCATGTTTCGCCAAACTTTAAAAAAAAGAAAAAAAAAAAAAACATTATTGCTTGTTAGTACGAAAGCTTATGCTTAATTCTTTCTAAAATATTATGACTACTTTTATTTTGAATCGAAAAGATATTTAATATTATATTTTGTTGGCAGAGATTACTAATGAATTTATTCATACAATTAAAATCTGTTGAATGTTGTTTCTCTGTGAATATTGATTTTTTTTTCAGGGATATAAAAAAAGATTAAAGAAACTATGTGCTTGATACAATAATACATAACTCATAATAGATTAAGCATGATTTTTTTTAAACAATAAGGTATAAAATATAAACACCGCGGGAATTTTCTTTCGATGAAAAGTTTAAGATAATTATAATTAATTTAGCAGTTTCTGAATAATTTCAACCAAGCTCGTGATATATTGATCGATTAGCGCAGGGCATTTTTTTTTCAAAATATTATTTCTTATTTTCAATTCTGTCACTTATTTTCATTATTTATTCTTCACTC
>BMAW01027736.1:363012-421724 GCA_019974015.1 Nephila pilipes | reverse complement strand
TCTTATTTTCAATTCTGTCACTTATTTTCATTATTTATTCTTCACTCTTATTTTCAATTCAATAAGACTTAGAATTTGTTTTTGCTGAAGCGTAAAGGAATCACATTGTAAAGACCAATAAAATAAGCAATAATTGCTTATAACCCATCATTGTTAAAATATTCAATTGTTAATATTGTTTTACAGCCATTAGGAGTTTTTTCATTTTTGTAACAAGTCGCAACATTTATTCTTGTTATACTAGTTACACGAAATAACGATAAAACAATGAGCAACGAGTTATCGTAAGGTTTTTATTATTAAGACGTAAAAGAGACATCTGGATAAAATTCAATCACATAAAGTTTATATTAAGTAACAGTCTTTTATGAAATGTTATATCAAGGCATTTAAATTCAATACTTATGATAATAATCAAATGTAACCCTCAATAAGGGAGGAAAATATTGCAATATTTTTTTCTGAATTTATAACTTTAAAAACAGTTTAAAGTAGCTGTATAAAAGCTGAAGTCACAAGGTTTATGACAACCTTTGACTTGAATATAAACAGAATCGAAAACAGAAACGTTACAAGCTCAAATCATGAAAAACAATAAGAATTTTTATGTGCTTCGTCTCTACAGATAATTTAATAACTTCATATTATTTATAATAATGCTTTAAAGAAGAGTCGCCTCGATTGAAATAACCCACTATATGCAGGAGATAGAGTTCAATCAGACGAGTTCTTTAACGACGGCCTTCGAAAAATCAAGAAATGCTGGGGCAAATGTGTAACTCTGAATGGTGACTATGAAAAAAAGTCTTAAGAATAATAAAAATTACGTTTCTATTTCTCTACTAATTTTAGTAATTATTAAAATTTTACGATAAACCGTGATAATAATTAAAACTGTACGATATTGCTTGTTATTTCAATCTATTGTTTCTTACAACCAAGAAAATGAACACTAATAGCTGTAATTTAGTACATTAGGATCACCCAATATGTAGAATAAATTTACCTACAAATTACGGTTATTCTTATTGTAGCAAGTTCCTCTGCTGTACCTCCTCCTATTTCTGCTTTTTTACCTACGTTTGTGTACATTGTCACTGGACTTGTTCTTTTTATGTGTGCTTGGACATTCGTTTATGAACTTTCCTCGAACGAACCAGTGACGTCTTTTAGAATTTTATACTATTTTTACCTACAAGATTTCAGGCCTTTTGGCCCCTACATTTTTATTTCTATTTTTAAATTTTCATATTGTAATTCAGCTATTATTCTGCGAAACCACTTGTAGTTATTTGCTGAATAAAAATTTTGATATTGAAACTTAACGACATACACCTTGTAAGTGGTCAAAGTGAGCTATGATAAGTATGATTACAAGAAAAAATAATCTAAGAAATATTTATCTTTATTTTATCTTATTAACACTTAATCGTAAAGCTTGGATGTATTTTTAAATTATGTCTATTTTGTCTATCATTGTTAGGCTCATTGAACGTGTTGATATCAGTTGTAGTCAATTTCCTGGATGTTTTCCCCTTCCCTAAGTCCGTTACCCGAAGTTCATTAGTGCTCAGTTTATCATTCGAATTAACGGTCTATTAGAAATGCCCTACTGTTGTTTCAGATATGTTTAGATTCTATTCGAGCCCTCACCGTGTCTGGATTAGTGATTCGTGTTCCTGTGGGAACAGTGGTATTGTCGTTGAGTCTCTAATAAAGCTTTCTTGACATGAGGGCCATCTGCAAATGTCTCTTAATCAGGGCTTATTAACTTCATCTTAGGTATGTTGGATTTCGGGAGATAATCTTGTTGTAAAAGGATGACTTTGCAAATGTTTTAATTAATTAAAATTATTTTGGGGGATTTTATAGTGTTTATTCTATTACGTGTTAAATCTACTTTTTAACAGTAATATGATCTTACAATATAAAAATAATTTTTATTGTTTGTATGAAATCTCTAATTAACGTTTCAAATTTTTCTGACGTACATCTTAAGAATATTTTTTTTTATCTCTCTTGTATTTTGAATGAACTTCTGATTGTTAATTTTTGTTATATATTGGTTCTTCTAGATAATTTAATGTTGATAAATTAAAAAAAAAATTCTGAGATTTTATTTTAATTTTTTGTAAAATTAAAAAAAATGTATTAAATGAGTCAATCATTGTTTCATTGAAAATGTCAATTTTTTTATCCAATATAATAATATCTAAAAAAAATATGAAGATTTTCTTTTAGTGTGTAATAATTTACATAAAAGTACTAAAAAAGAAAGCTACTCGACATTTAGAGTACAATATTTCATTTTATTAAAAAATACTTTTGCTTTTCAAATATTTTAATTATTCTCTTTTCTTTAAAACATAAATTATTATTGAAAACTTTATTTCAAAAATAATTAATTATTTTTGGAATAATAAATTATTTCAAAAATTAAATAATAACGAGATTCTTCATTATTTCGAAATTTTCTTCTTTTTTATGAGCAGATTCTTCATTATTATTAAAAAGCGTTCGAAATACAATTAAGTTTAAGATAAGTTTAGTTAGAAATATGCTTCAAATTGGCATAAATCAGATTTATTTTAACAATTTACAAGCCTTCAATTTCGCTATATGATCCTCACTTACTTTAAATATGCAAGTATTTGTTGAAGTACTGAACGTTTCGAATCTCATGGGGAAAAATTTAAGGACTGATAGAAAAACATTTAAAAAAGCAATTTGCACCCACTAATGCACAGGCGAAGAGCAAGTGGTGAACTGCTATACGGTGCTGTAATGGAACGTATAAAGCGCGAGTTTTCTTACACATCCTCATTTCTACCGTGGACTTCAGGAGGCATGGCGACGTACAGTAATTAGGAAGAGGTCATTGCTTAGAAATTATTGAAGCATGTCCGTGGTTTCACATGATATAAAGATACTTGCAAGCGAAATATAATGCTGAAATTTAAGTCAATTTTTGTTATATGTAAGCTTTAAATATCAATTTAAGCAGATGATATTTAACTATAATGTTTTACAAGTAATAAAAATATATATAAAGTATATACAGATTAGATAAATAAGTAATGGATCTAATCTACATTAGTTCAAAGTAATAAGAATGACAAGACGGTCATAACTCGAAATTTTAACCATGGCAGCGATTGTTAAATACTTTGATGCAAAGATGGAAGATGGAAGTACACAAAATACCCCTTTAACTATAATACTTTCCTAATTTCAAGATTTATATGAAATTAAGCTTATAAGAAACGACTTACAATCCAAGAATGGATTCAATTTTTCAAATTGATCCTGATCGATGAATCATTTTAATATCCTTCCATTAAAACGCATGAATACATGAAAGACGTTATATTGAAATTCTGATTTCTAACTAATCACGCACATGATATATCTATCATCTAATATGCCTGATTAAAATGCTAAGATTCTAAAGAGCGTTTTCGAGACGCTATTTAAAGGACTATCTTGACTCTCCTGCATCTATAGAATGATAGTTAGCATTCACTTTCGATGACATGACTTGAGATGTTGCTGATAAATAGTTTTTTTTATTGAATCGAGAGATACAAAAAGGAAAAATTAATTAAAATCTTTACTTTTATTTTTATCTGTTTTATTTATAGTATTTTGCTAGACTTAAGCGAGAGTTCTCATTTATTGAAATGTTTTTATTGGTATATCATATTCGAAAAAATTTCAAATCAGTAAAATGAAAACTGGCAATAATTACATTGTTTCAATTCAGAAGGAATAGTACAGGTAATATAATACATCAGAAAAACTTAAATTGGGTCATACTTTTCTGGTAATGAGTAAAGGTATTCAAAATTTAAGAAAATTTATTATGTTTTAAGTCCCTTATCAGTATTAACAATATTTTGACACTTATACGTATATATATCCCAATATTATCATAAAATTGTGTATAGTAATCTTTAAATTAATAGGTGGAATAAGAATAACAATTAAAGAGTTTTCTAACATCTATTAATTTAAATATAAAGTTCAGACTTAGATTCCGAAATTTTAATATTTTGCAGGCTTTGTATTTGCTAATTAAAATAATAATACAAGTTTTAGTTTTTTCGCAGAATAAAATAAATTTCTCTTTTTTTTTTTCGCTAATACTACAGAGTTTACTGAGATTATTTACTGTTTAAGATTTAATTTTTTTTAAATAAAACTCGGCCATTCGGTAAAAATTATTATTATTTTTTTAAATTTGAACATGTTTGTATGGGATAATTAATAGGCTTGTATGAGTATCGGAATGAATAATTTAAATATAAATTAAATTTTAATAGTGAAAAATCATTGAGTGGTCTGAATGTGTTAAAAGTACAAATGTTATATAATCTTGCATTTTTTTTTTTTTTTTGCTCAATACTTTTATTTTTTTCACTCGAATTTTATTTAGCTACAGTTATTCCTTTACATCATAACAATCTTAAAATAAGCTTAGTTTGAACATGGTTTGAATTTCAATTTGATTGTCATAACGCCTGTTTGTAAGGGAACTAGGAATGCTTAATTAAATATTATTGGTAACTGCTAAAATTAACTACATGTGTCTATATCATAAGTAAATCTGGGAATTAGATAGTAACTTAGCCTACTGGGTTATCCTAAAGTTTGGCGAGGAGTATAGAAGCTGGCTATCATACGAATTGAACCAATTTCTTTCATGAGAAATGAAATTATATTTCTTTCAATCTAGTGAACAATTTGAGTCAAATTATTGCTTCTCGAATATAAATTCTGGAAAAATGTGATCCCTACTTCTTTTCATATTAATTCTTATTTTCAAATTAAATTGAATTTTATGTTACTTTAATAACATTATGCTAAATTTTATTTCCGTGACTATAAGGACGAGATAAATGCAGTATAGATGTAAGAACTAAGTAACGAAAAAGGTTTTTGTTTCCACCTTTGCAGATTAATAACGCGATGCATAATGTTTTGAGTTTAATCAGTAATTACGAAAAATAAAGAACAAAACAATGTTTCCTTTATGTGTTCATTCATAAACTAAGATACTTTTATTGAAGTTAATATTGATAAATGTGTGATTATACAACAAGAGCTTTTGATTTTGTAAGCAATGTTTCTTAATGTTTCTCAAAGGACATAGTGAACATTATAGGGAAGAAAGTATGGCATGTTACTATTATATGTGTTATTGTTAATTAATTCTGAAAAAAAAATATGTAAAAGACAAGAGTAAATGTAAGTATTATGCCATCGCAACAATTCCCTAAGGTGTTTTATTGTTATCCTAATTTATCTTTTTAATATTTAAGAAAAGCACTTATTGCGATAATGACGCGTGACAATGCATGTTTATGTATGTCGGTTGAGAAATAAACTAATTTAAAAAAAAAAACATTTATTGAATTAATGATGTATTAAATTGAAGTGTTATAATTTCGCAATTTGGCTTTTCAAGTAAAACAATTACAATGCTAAATTAATTTTATTTATTTTACACATTTTTTCGAGAAAATGGCTGCAAGGAAGCAGCTGGTATTACCTTAATTTAATCTATAACATGGTATTCGAAATATTTATTTGTATGTCCATTACATTTCAATATTCAACAATATCTGTAAATTAAATATTCTTAATTATCTAGATATGTTTAATATTACTATTATCAGTATTTAAGTAATGTGAAATATGTGGCAGTGAAACAACTTGCTTTCTCAATCGATTTAACAATGCAGTATTGAAGATGTTTATATACCTGTCCCTTTTATTCCATTTTTCTGCGATTTTTTTTTTTTTTTTTTTGTCATCTGTCAATGTAAAAATAAGACAGAGAGACACTCTATAACCACATAATAACAATTTATGAAATACGTTAATCATACATGGTAGGTATTTTTTAATATTGAAGGTAGAGAAAATATTTGAAGTGTTCATAACTAGCGAATTCTAGAATATGCAATTAGTTTGCTTCTATTTGACAGAAAATCAAAAAAGTTAACTGCTAGAAAAGAAATGGGTAATGTATATTTTAAATTGTGATCTATGCTATTAGGAAACAATTTGCTTAATAAAAGTGTATCTAAGTTGATACACAAAAGGGGATTAAAATAAATAATTGTTTTTAAAGTTTTGAATTAATGTTTTTCTTACAAAATTAAAAATCGAATTTTTGTCTCATGAAGTGTCCATTATATATGTTACTCAATGCAAAATATAACGCAAATTTAAACTATTCTTTTCGTGAATGAAATCTAAGAACATTTAATGGGGACAAAATATTGATAAATAATTTTTTAAAAAATGTGTAGATTTCATGTTCGTTTTATCTGAAAGAAAAATAAAAGTTATAATTTTTTAGATGAAAGTTTAATCTTATTTAGCTAAATATGTCAATTTAAAGACATTTATTCATAATTATTGAATGAAATTACTTTATCATGAAAAACTCTCCTCTCCCAAATTTAAACTTTAGGTAGGTACGGCTATCACTCAGCCAATGGATCTTCGTGATCTTTTTCTTTCCCAAGGGGTTTACTATCTTTAGTAAACATTGGTGATGCGCCCCAGGGATACTCTAGCGATCCTTCTCTACTTTTGACCATTCTTCTAGTCAACCAATTTTTCTTTTTTCAGTTTCTTCACATCTAGATCACAATTTTACACCTTACTAGCTTTGCACTCGTTCACTGCCTTATTTGACGCATAGCCACACCTGTCTTTTGTTCCATTAAAAATACCAACAATCACTCATTAAAACGTCTAGATCACAGTTACACCTTATTTGGCGTAGCATGGTCACATCTGACTCTTGCAATATTAAATATTACCATCCCTCACACACTGAAATTTAAGCTAAGCAATATTTCCTGTTTCCCTCTAAGCTGTCTTCAATTTCGAATTTGCCATTAAAAAAATAACTCAATTCAAAATGAGCGAAACAAAACGAAATAAAAGTTTTACAAATTTATTGTGTTACCATATGAATCGGCTCAATCACACAAATAACATGCTCCATAAATGCACATTTTGCTTAAACTATAATCTATTACTATAACTTAGTCATAAACTAAATGAGAAATATTTTATATATATTGCGAATTAAATTTTTTATTATTTTCAGAACAAATCAAGATAAATTTTAATTTGAAGTGTTATCTACTTGTCACCGGTAGCAGTTAAAATTTATTTAAAAAGAATGCATACCCTGCACCACGTAAATCTGCAATTCATTATTTTAATTCAGTTTTAGATTTCAGATTATTAACTTTGTTTTTATTCATAAATGGAATGAAACATTTTATCCAAATATTCTGTATTAACAAACCGCAATAAATCTTTCAACTGCATCAAAATCATCTCATAAAGTATTCTTCCCTCATAATCCTATTATAATAATTGTAACATCTTTATCACGATATTTTTCTTATTTTGCATCATATAATCCTTAAGATACAATTGTTCATCGTGATTTTATTTTTATCTTAGAGAGGAGTATGTCTTACTCGTAACAATCGCTTTCCTTCGGGAGGAATGAATTAAAATAAAAGTGCCAACAAGAACCATTTATGTATGCGAGAGGGCATTTCTAGGTTTCTAAGGCAAAATGATGAGCTTTGGGCATATCTATGATTTCCGGAGATTTTTAAAATTATTTCCTTGGGGGAGATCCAGTTTTCATTCTGAAGAAGGTTCCACTTATTCTCTTGTTAAAACTTTGCTTCTCCATATTCATTTATAAATGATCTCTATTAAGTTTCTTTACTGTATAAATTTTGACTGATTAATTGTAAAATAATGTATTTGCATAAAAAAATGTTTGATAATGTTATTACATAAACATCAAATGCTAATTTTGCACTATTTAATATGTGCTTATAAATATCAGAATTTAAAACAAGCTTATTTGATTCCGATAATTTTAGAAATTTTCTCATATTCGTTGCACTAATGTGGAGTTTGGAAAATGATGTTATAAATATTTTGAAAAAATATCGAAAATTGTGCGAGGAATAAAATAGTGTGTAAATCTCGCAATCATGAAACTTGTACTTAGTGCTTTTTTTCAACTGTAAAAAATGTAAGATATTAAAAATAACATTCCAAATGTAAGTTGCATTGATAAAAGCCGTTTAGTTGAAAATTTCCTTTATGTAATAATTATTTGTATACAAAAAAAAATTGGTATACAGACATACATATAAGGGATATACAAATATTATAGATCCAACCATTCCACTCAGTATAATTAGTCACTCAGAAAAATCTCCTATTATGTTTGTACTAATAACAGTATTCATTTTAATGTATTTTCCAATTTTGAAATCCATTTTCTTTAAAATTTAAAATAAAGATGTTATTAGAAGTATTAAAAAGCATTACGAAGCAAACTGCTTAAACGTTTTTTCTTACTCTATTTCTTTAACATTTACTTAAGGTTCTGCTTACTTTTCAACTTTTTGCTAGATTACTTTTCTTTTTCACTTATAACTTAAATCTTATACTTTTAGAATTCATAAATCAAATCACTTTGTTTCTTACAAACGTTCATTCCTCGCTGTAGCTTATTTAGCTAATTACTTAGTTCACTTCCACTTAAATCCATTTGAGATCAGACACACTTTTTAGTAACAATAACAACTTCGTTAATTCATTCAATACAGTTCCTGTTGTGTTACTTTGGTGGTCACTACAGGTTACCGTAAACACTCAATCACCCTACGATTCACAATTTTCTAGCCCACTCTTCACCAATTTCAAGTAATTTTCCATTACTAATATCATGTTAATATATTTGAAAACTTATTTTGTTTAGCCTAACCTATTGTCATTTAAGAGAAATTCCCGTAATTTTTTGTGGTATAACTATAACATTTTGATTTTCATTGCTAATAAAAGGATTAAAATTTTGTTTGTATTATTTGAATTTTTTTCATATCCCTTTGTTGCGATTTCAACCTTAGATTTTATTTTCAATTTCACGAAAAATTTCATTCAAGTGTTATTTTTCAAACCATAGTTATTCTAGTTTTTTTATTGTAAGTTTATGATCAGAAAAAATAAATTTGTGATTTAATTGAAATTAAAAACATTCAATTATGCATCTATGATTCTTAAATTTTTTATCCTGCTCTTACAAAGAAAAATATTACTAATCCTGCCTTAAACTATTCAATTTATTAAATAAGAAATTTCTTGTTAATTGGAAAGTGTAGCAGCATAAAGGATATTTACAAATACGTCTTATGATACCTTACTGTAAAGATTTAAAGCGTGAGTTAGAAAATTTATATGTAACAAGAAATATATTCATTAACTTAGCATGCAAATGAAAACACCTCTTAAGAGATTTAAAAAAAATATTATAATCGTAAACTGGTAACACCATGAGTATATACATAGATGTACATATAGTCAATAAAATCAACTAGTACTCGGAACAAGTTTTAGACGACATTAGATATTTTAAATTTACGTTTTTTAACATATTAAGAAAAAGCGAAAATGTTAATAAAATCTTCATTAAAATTCTAGAAAGAATAAACAGAAGACAACGGGGCTTTTCAAGAAAACCCAACGTCTTCGAACCTATTCAACCTTTTCAAGAGAATGTTTTAACTTTTAGTACATTTTCATTTTCCTTTGTTTTTAAATGAGTTTCCAAGACTTGTTTCTTATTCCAACGAAAACACCAAGTAACACTCTTAATAATTTTTCTCACACACGGTTCTCCTCATTGAATAGGCTAATATATTCTTAATGTGCTTCATTCTACTAATACTTGTCGTACTCGATCGATGTCATCTCTCGGTGATGTTTATGAGTCCATTGTTTGTGTAATTGTATAGGAAATATTGGTGTGTGTGTGAGAGAGAGAGTCATATAAGTGCGTATTGGCATGTGTTATTGAAGTAAAAATATGAATTGATCAATTGATCAATTTTATTGGTGCATAATTTCCAACAGTAGTTTAGGTTATTTTTTACTTCTTTTATATTGTGTCATTAAGTAAAGTCTTGCCAAAGTATAATCTGATGAATGACTACTGGATTACTTTCAAAAAATACCATTTAAAGCAATACTTATGAAAAAGTAAGCATTTACATGACCTTCTCATAAGAACTTACAGATTATTTTCAATTTAAAACCGGATTATTTAACACTTAATAAAAAACTGTGTTTCTTTTTATCTACAAACCCAATTATCTCCAAAACTAATTTTATTTCTATTTATATTTTTCACGTCTATTAATAAAATTATTTTTCGTAGCATGTTGCGTCCCCCAATGTCTAAGTTTAACTAACTTCTATCCCTATTTACGAAAGGAAATTTGAATTCAACTCTATCTTTGCTTAGCATCCCTAAATATATCCCTGAATATATCTATACTTAAGTTTTTCCATTATATATATATATATATATATATATATATATATATATATATATATATATATATGTGTGTGTGTGTGTGTGAATGAGTAATAATAGATTACATTTTTTATTCTTTTTAATTAAAATATTCTTAGTGCGAATTTTAAAACTAAAACTACTTTGACTTCCACTTAAAAAGTGCGTGTTTTTCTTACTATAAGCATCCGAAACCTCAATTAACAGCTGAATTGGCAAGATTCGAGTAAATCACCTTTTCTCACGGGTATAAAAATTGTCGGTAATGAATAATTCCCCCCATTCGTTTTTTCTTTGATGGCATTTGCCGTCTGATCTACGCTTATTAGCGTGAAGTTATTCATGACACAGTCACTTCACTGAAATATTAACATGGGGTTTACTATCTTTGGTAAACACGGATGACGCACCCCCGGAAAACCCTAGTGATCCTTCTCTATACTCGGCCCTTCTTTTTGTGAACCAATTTTTTTCGCATTTTGTAAGTTTTTTTTTTCTCTATGAAATTCTATCTATATCGATTTACTCGCTGTTTCATTCTTTAAACAATTAATTTTACAAATCTTATTATTTTTGCTGTACTTTTATGAATGAGATTTGTTGGAAATCAGATTTAGTGATTGGTGATTAAGCTATTTTATTTTGTTACAATGCTACTTATAAGATCATGATATTTTTTTGATTAATTTATTTATTTTATTATTTTTTTTTAAATTTTACTACTTATGTGCTAATGCTAAAAAAATTTCATTTTAGATTCAGTAATCAAATACTTTGATATATAGCGTTGCTATGTTGTTTCTTCACATTTTTAACTTACATTTTAAAACTTTTGCATCTTTTAGGATTTCTTTAAAAAACTTTGTTACATTGCAAGCTTTTAGTTGTAGTTTTTGTTTCAACATTCTTATTAGTTGTACCGGCCTCTGAATTTTAATTGGGTTTAAAGAATTTCTAAAATTTAGTTTTGGCATACTGGTAACATTAAAAAATTGTTATTTAGAATTTACTGTTTGTATTTTGGGAACGCTTAAAAATATTATCCCACATGAGAAGATAGTTTTATGTTTAGCTATGCAGCAGATTTTTGACTCATTTTTTATGCTTATTCGGGTATTTTTAAAGACTTAATGTAAAGCATAAATGAATATCTAATATGAGTAAATATTTTTTCTAATTTTAACTTATTTGGTATACTTATATATTTGTTTGCATTTCTTTGTATTTCTTAACACATGGAGTGTTATACTTGGAAAATCTTGATATTTCTCATAAATTTTAATATTATTTTTGATTTTTTAGCATTTTGTTTTTAAAGATTTTTCACTTTGTGCGTGCTTTTTTTTTTTTTTTTTTTTTTTTTTGGCTTTAAATTCACGGAATATTTTTGTGTTGATATTTTTGCTCTTGTAACCATTTTTTATAATACATTTTATTTATGTGGATAGTTACGCCTATAATTCTAGAATAGCCCACCTTAACAGTTTAAAGCCAGTATCAGCATTAAATATATTTTTCTCTATTCCTGTATTTTTTTAAAAAAATAGATTCTTAAATTTCTTCGAACTTCTTGTTATTCTGCATATTTTTGTACTGTTCTGTTCATAATTTTGTGTTTTATATATATATATATATATATTCTTTTACAAAATACTATAGACACTTTTGATAAGACTGCTGTTTTTAAAAATAGTAATGAAATTATTAACTACACTGCTGACTACACAAAATGCAACAACTTGAAGGAAGCATGCAAATGATGTGAAATTTACATCATGCGTTTGCGACGATGAGCTATGCAAATCATTAGCATTTCAGCGCAGATGCACATCACGGGCGACTGTAGCGCCACTCGCAAGCGCTATATAAGGGGAGATTGGCGATTTGAAGTACGACATTTTTTTTTTCTTGCGTTTTTTTTTTTTTTTTTTTGCATAAGCTGTTTACCTATGCCTCGTGGAAGACTTAGAGCGTCTTCTAACCAAGTTTCTGAATTCGAAAGAATAATAGCCATTAGGGATTGCGGATTATCTTTTAGAGAAATCGGTCAACGTGTTGGACGAAACGAAGCAACTGTGATGCGAATCTGTGATCGCTGGATGCAGGAGGGACCGACGGGGCCGATCGCACCCACCTCGTTGCACCACTGCTCACAATGACAGACAGATAGTGCGCATGGTAGTGATGGATCGCGCAGCCACATCACGAACCATAGCACAACAGATTCAGTCTGCTACGCATCATTCGGTGTCCGCTCGTACCATTCGACGCCGTTTGCAGCAGAGTGGAATGTCCTCAAGGCGTCCATTGTTTCGTTTACACTTGACTCGAAACCGATGGCGTTTGCGTCGCCAATGGTGCGATGAACGACGGACATGGACAACGGAATGGAACGACATTGTGTTTACTGACGAATCCCGCTTCTGCCTGCAACATCACGATGGTTGGATTCGAGTTTGGAGACACCGTGATGAGAGGCTGCTGAACTGTTGCGTTATGCATCACCACACTGGTCCTGCACCTGATATCATGGTTTGGGGGTGGTATTGAATTTCACTCCCGCACTCCTCTAGTACGCATTACCGGTACACTGAACAGCCAGCGCTACATCTCTGAAGTGTTGGAGCCCGTGGTGCTCCCATACCTTCAGCGCTTGCCATCAGCCATATTTCAACAAGATAATGCGTGACCACACGTGGCACGCAATGTTCAAGAGTTCTTCTTTACCCATAAGAATGAATTGCTTTCTTGTTCTCCCGATCTGTCGCCATTCGAAAACGTATGTTCCATGCATGCACAACGACTGGCACGGGATACACCACCCACTGCTACACTAGATCAAATTTGATAATATGTGGAAGCCGCATGGACTGCTGTATCCCAAGGATACATCCAAAGTCTCTTTGATTCTATGCCGAGGCATGTGGCAGCGGTTATAGCTAACAATGGCGGCTACAATAACTACCGATTTTGTCATCATCCACACTTCACAAGAGGCTGTAATTTTAATAGTTTGATCTTTGTACAACATGTTTATTGCCGAATAAATTTCGCTATGATATCTGTAGTCCTTCTGGATGTTTCATATTGTGTGGCTAACAGTGTATATAAAAGTAAAAAAAAAAAAAAAAAAAAAAAACGTGCTCTATTTATATTTATAACATTGAAGATTTGTTTAATTTCATAGACTTAGATGTTTTAATTAAGGTTATTTTGCCTTATTACAAATAATTAAAAAATAATACCTCTATATTTAATGAAAAATTTAAATATCTTATTAGACTTGTTCTTAAAGAAAACTATGTTTGTTATAATGAGAAAAACTGTAAGCAAATAAAAGGTATACCTCAAAAGGGTCCAGCTTTATTATAGCTAATATTTGTCTATATATTTTTGAATATAAATTTAGAGAAAACAACACTTTTAAATTATTTAGGTATACTTTTTGCTATCCAAATTAATCCCTGTATACGTAGATATTATACCAAACTGATCATTTTATTCTGCATATTTAAATTTTATAAAACCATTGTAAATTATTCTGAAACAGATGTCTTAGATGTTGATTTAAAAATTGTTAATAATGGGCTTTATTAGTAATATTTATGGCAAGAGAGATAACTACTGTTTCCGTACTAATAAAATGCCTTCTTTTGGTAGTAAATAAAGTTTAAACGTTTTTAGAAACATTTTCTAAACATATTTGGAGAAAAATATCGAATCAGTTTATCAATTGATTTTCAAAAGAACATAAATAATTTCTATATCACATGTGTAAAGGCTTAATATCCTATTACTTTTTAAAAGGAAATTTAAAATATAAAAATTATAAAAATAACTGAAAATAATTTATGTCTTTTTCATATATATATTTTTCTACTGTAAATTGTGACTCTATATTTCTCCATCTTACACAATTTTTTTTTATTTTACTTCATTCTATTTTTATTCATCTTTCTCTTTAGTCTCTCCCCTCTTTTTTTTAATGTTAAATGTTTTTGAATAAATATGCTTCTTCCATCTAGTTGGTGTCTCTCCTTTAATTTTGTTTTTCAGCTATTTTTAATTTTTATAGTTGTTATCTATACTTATTTTGTTGTTAATTTTGTTTTTTAAATCAATAAAATATTGCTTTTTTAAATACATATTTTTTTTTAATTTTTGGTTAGTAATTTTAATATTAAAATTTTTGTTGTTGTTTTATTAAATCGTTTAATTTATTAATATAGTTTCTTTGAAATCAGTTAATTAATGTTTACTTTGGTGATGAATTCTTTCATGGGGAGTATTGTTATGTATACGTGAGTTATGAACTGTGTAATGTTTCACTTATTCTTAAAATGTTGGTTATATGATGCGTTTTTTAAATTTATTTGCATATTAAAGTGTTTGTATGGTTTATAATAAATTTTTTTAGGTATTTATTTATGTATATTTTCTCTATTTTCTGTTAAGTTGAATTTTTTTTATATTTGTACTTCGTTTACTTTCTTCTTTTTCTATAGTTCATTTTTTGAAATTGCTAATTTTTGGTTCATTACTACATTTTATTTTAGCATAATTCAATGGAGTGAGATGATTTGACTAATAATAAAGTTTAAAATACAATATTCCACTAAAAAGTACGGAAAAATCTTAATTACATTATTCCATTCTTCTAAATTTTTGCTTTTCTTTCATTGGGTATTCTCTTATAGGTTTTCAGTTAATTAATAAATTTTTGTTTTTGTTTTTAAGTTTAAAATTTAGTTTGTTTAATTAACTATAAAATAATTTTTAACATGAGTTATATTAATTAAACTTTGCTTCTTAATCATTTCTTTAATTCTGAAGCTTCTTAGATATTAATGCTGTAAATTTATGATAAATATGATTAATTTGCTTATGACTTGTTCATATATATATAGCTGCTATCATCGACATGTATAGTATTGTTTTATGAACAATGCATATGAAACTAATTGCAAATGAAGAAAATAATTTTCCCGATATTTTTAAATGAAAAGCTTTTTCAAATTTTTCAAAAATTGATAGTAATAAATTTTAGTATAGTTTGTAGAAATTAACTATCAACATATTCATAGTTAACTATCAACTTTTATTCATAAGAAAATAAATTATCTGAAGCAAAATATGCATTTTAATGTTATTTTCACTTCACATTGACCAAGCAATACCATAGGGTGTGTGGGTTTTTTTAAAAAAATTCGTATAATACGTTCTTTCAGATATTGAATTTTTGTTTTATGTTGCAGAACAATTTTAAAACGTTATGAAAATATGAAGAAAAAGATACTGTTTGCGGAAACTGTCATAAAGTACTTTTTAGCCCAATTCATCTCCTTAGGTTTCATAAATCCCACTTAAAAGTTAAAAAAATAAAAGAAAAACCGCAATAATCGTAAAAAGTAAATAATATGAAATAGTAATTGAAAAAAAATAGCAATGATCATCATCAGAGGTAAAATTCTATCTATTAAAGTTGAAATATCTTTTAGCGTACAGTGAAGATTACGGTTTTTCTAATTTTGCTAATTTGTTCTATCAAGTTTCCCCGTTCTTTCTCTTTTTTTTTTTTTTTTTAGAATATTAAAGTACAAAAGTAAATAATATCTTTGGAATAAACATTTTTTTTTTTGAAAATAAGAAAATTATTTTTCCGCTCAGTAAATGATATTTTTAAACTCAAACATTGAATACAATTTAATGAATTTTCATACTTTTTAAGAGTAATTGTTTTTACTTTAATTATTCATTTTCATTGTTGGGTCAGGGCACAAAGTTCTATAATTTTAAACATTACTCCTAGAGTCTCTGAAGAAAAATTTAAATTCGTAAAAAATGCTTTGGAATAAAGAAAATACATTTTAAATAGTTAAAAAAAAAATTGTAGTTCTTAGTAGTTTTTAACCCTCAATTATTCCTAGTTTTGTTGAAAATTTGAATATCTATAATAAGATTTATTATAATATAACTACAAATGACAATTAATTGATGTTTAGAGTATTTTGTAAGAAAATTCGAAATATTACCAACTGAAGAAGTTTTTTTATAAAGCTTTTATATTTTTAAACATTAATATCTATTAAAATATTATGCGGGTTAAACGTCAATGCATAAACTTTGAGAAATTTTTTTAAAAAAATTATATATGTAAATAATTGTATAATCTTCACTCATATCAATGAACATAAATAACACGTTAAATGCATTTTGAAAACCGTAATTTTTTTTATTCATTTGGGCTTCTATATGTTTATTTAGAGAACAAATTTGATACCATAATTTACCATATCCAAAATTAGTCACAATCCCATATAAATTCACAAATTTTCAGAGTAAATATCACTGCCTCGAAAAACATTCGTTTACATTCAGATAAAAGAAATTTTGTTTGTATAAACTCTGATAGTTCAGCGTAAGATTAGGAAGCTCAGTTTATAACAGTGGCATTGAATGAAATCATAAAACAAAAGCGTTATTATTAAAAAAAATTTGAATTTATTGTGTTCGACGTTATTTCCCCCTATTTGCCGATATTTGATGATCCTTTTCAAAGTGCACAGCTTCTCACCTGTAATTAAATTAATACAAATATTATGGTGGCTAGCAATTATTAAAAATTATTGGAATGAATAAAATAAAAATAATTAATTTGCTGTGTTGTTTTTATACCAAACTTGTACGCTTTTTAAGTTTTTAAATATACGTAAAATACTAAGCGAATTCTATAATCTCAATGTTTTTCAGTATGAAAATAAACAGGGAAAATTTTAATTACTAAAAGGAAATGAAAACTTTAATTTAGTGTATAAGAATTTTAAATATAAAAACATAAAAAATTACATCAAAACTACTTATAAAAATAAATTAGAATAATCAAATAACTTTAGGGTATAAGTATACAAAAATAAAAAAATTATTCAATAAAATGCTTCAAAATTTTACAGAAAATGTAAGTAAATAAATATGTAAATAAGTTATATAAATAGAGAACAATGTAATTTGGACAAAATATTTAGAATATTCTTAAGAATGTAATAAAATCTCTTCTTAATATGTGTGTTGTAAATAATTAAATACTAACAGAATACCATACTTGTTTGAATTAATATAAATTCATTTACATAAGCTATTACATACCTATCACTTACATAAACTATTCGAATATATTTATTTTAAAATATTTAATTAACTAGAAATAATTTAATTTCTTCCGAAAATAGACGATTTTCACCTTTTGTAATAAAGAAATTTAAACTACATTATATGAAACTTAATGTACATATGCGTACATTGTCTGTGCATATATTTTTCCTATTTATAGGTGCTGTTTTTCGAATAAGTTATTTTTATGAATAAATATTTATCGACCTCACTGCAGAGAATTTTCAATCATTTGAATCGAAAATTAAAATAACATTTTTCATGAAATTAATGAATATCTATTTTAAACCAAATGCAATGAATTAATATTTGTTACAATTTTTTTAAACTGTTTTGACTGCTGTGTTATGACGTCAATACGATAGCAATTGACAACTAGATTGGAGAAAAAGTTTTTTTTTGAAGGCGCTTTATTTTATCGTAACTTATAATTTAAAAACGACGTATGAGTTTTGCAATAAATTTGCATTAGCTCTATTATATATTTATACCAGTGAAGTACCCGTTTTTCACACGAATAAATTTAAAATCTCACCAATCCAGTTAACATGTATAAAATACTTTTAATTAGAGCCCATATCCTACATGGTATGTACTGTTTCATTTTGTGATTCATAGTAGCTCTTAAGTGAAGCTATGCATTTTGAATAAATTGTCCGAAAATGATAACTGAACAATACAAAACACTAATCCACTAATAAAATGATATCTTAAATCTACTTAGCATTTATTTACAACTAAAATATACGATTAAAACTAAAATTCAATAAAATGTATTGCAGTAATATTTAATTAGAAATTATCTCGTTATAAAATGGGAACTCTTCTGAACACATAGGTGTCTTCTCAGTAAGGCTACTTGAACAGGAAAGAATAAAACAGGGCTCATTGACGCCGAGATTTCTGTGGGGAGGAAATAGTTTATTGAGATTTCGCTCCTAGGGGAAAGGAGAAGAGAAACCTAACCATACTCCTGCAGGACCAGGATAGATGGTGTTCTAAAAAGGGAGGGAGGTGCAGGAGGGTTCTATTTGTTTTCAAATAATTTCGAAAAATTAAATAATTAAATTGCACCATAAAATGCGCATCCGTTGAGCAGGAAAGATTTGGGAAACATTGTTGCATATGTTTAATGGTGAAAAAGAGGGAACTTGATAATTATCATCAAAAATAAATTTGAAAATATTCTTTTTCCGACGAAAATATGAAAATATGCTTACGTTTCCTCCAACACAATGGCTAAACAGTATAAAATTGTTTGAACGATATGATCAGCGGTGTGGAATTGGGCGGTTTATAGAGGATAAACAAACCTTGAAATTTATATATAAAATTTAGAAACTTTTTTTTTGCATTTATTCTAAAAAAATTGTATGACGAAATTCACTACCAATTTAATATAATATAATTTTATCAAATTTTAAACACGATCCTCACAATAATTTATTATCATGATTATAGTTCTTAGAATGAAAAAAAAAGGCTTTCGTATATTTTTAATTTCTTTGTTTCTGATGATGATTCAAGATTGAATTCTCTGATGATTTCCACTTTAGTAAGTTTCACATTGTTTTTTAAAAGTGTCTTTAGTTTCATACATTTTATAATTACAGTTGGAATAAAATTATATTACAATTCCGGCTGCTTCCTTATCTTGTTAATACACTAAACAAATTTTTTTAGGTGCCTCTTATTTTATGTGATGGTCTTTTTAGCATATTTAGTGAATACAGAAAAGTACGATCCATAGTATATAAATATTTCTACCTAAATTTGACAATTTCTCATCGAAATATTTTTTATAATGATGTTTTCACATTCTATCTGTCTATTGTATAAAAGACTTCGAAGATAATTCCGAGTTATCATTCCAACACCGAAAATACATTGTATTTTAGAATTTTCCCTTTATACTTCAAAATGTTTCAAATACACAAAAAGGCAACTTTGTTTTAATCAGTAAAAATGTCTTAATGTAAGACTTAGACATTCCAAGAGGTTAAAAACTTTAGTTATTCAATTTTGTGCTAATTTGCACATGAAACGCTTGCAGTTTCTAGTAATTTAAGAGCAATGATCTGAATAAATGACACTTTTAATATTGTATGTTATATTTTCAGATAATGATTTTTTCTCTCTCTTACAGTAAAATTGTAAATCTTTCAATAAATGTATAAATGAGTCATTTAAAATTTAATACAAGTGAAATAAGTTTTTTATTAGAACTGGAAGAATTTCTTAAATAAAGGAGGAATAGGTAAATTTTTAGTTCACGCACAACTAAAGCTAATGAGAAAAACCCAGATAACGGGTTTTCTAACATTTTATGAATTATCTCATAAGCAAACTTTTAGTTTCACATATACGGTAGAGTATTCAGCGAGAAGTCTCTTACAATTTTTTACGATAGGACGAATGCTTAATTCAAGATAAATATTACTTTGAAGATGAAATTTCAATAAAAAAAATCATTCCATATGTTAAGCTTATATATATATAAAATTCTAAATAAAATTGAATTTCCTTATACACGATGAAAGTCATTCTTTTTGCTTGCATTATGATAAAATTTCAATTTTAATAAGTTATTATTTTGAATCAATTTCATTTAACCTTCGAAACATTTGTTTTTAATACCAGCAAATAATGAAATCAAATACCTCCTTTAAATTCAGGGCTTTATGTTATTTCTCATTATTGGTTAAATTTGAAAGGTGATCTATTCAAGAAAAATCAATTTTAGTTTAAATACGGAGAGAAAGAAGTACGTTGTTTATGAATTGAATGCCTAGCTACCAAATTTTGTAATTATATACTTTTTGAATGGACCCACTTGCTAGAATTTCGGTAATCCATTTCATAATAGGACATTCCAGTTAGAAATATTTATACATTTTTGCTTAAGACCTTACATTCATTCTTAAGTATTTATTAAAAAATAAAGTTTGAGCGATGTATAAATTCTTGTATTCAACAATATAGAAAAAAATTTTAAATGATTTTTTTTTGAAAGATTTGATTCTAAATAGTACATCCAATTTTACATTACATATCTGTGTAATGATAACTGTGAAGTAGGAATGTTATTCACATCGATTTAGAGCTTTTTGAATTAGTAAAAGTAATTTTTATAAAAGCATTTACTCAGAACTCAATTTTATTTGTAGAAAATGTAAGTGATTGAATGCAACTCTTATCTTTCTAGAATCATTCATTTTTAGAGAATTTCAATGTTCAGTCCCATTTATTCTTAATGATATTTCATTGATTTAAATATAATGATGGTTTATGAACAACTAACAAAATTAGAGATTCTTATTACATACAGGTATTTTTAGAGATATATAAACATATTTTTAAAAATATTTTTTCTATATGCTTAAAATAATTTAAGAATTGAATTAAATTAAAAAATTTAAAGTCATTGTTGAAGTAGCTTAATTTATATATTCAAATTGTCAAGATAATTTTTTATACTAAAGATACATTTTTTTTAAATTGAGTTACATTAAACTTGATCTTAAATATATATATATATATATATATATATATATATATTTTAAATAGAATAACATACTTAACTATTCAAACAAGTTTTGAATAGAATAACATAAATTATATCCTATCATTTAAATCAAATTCTAATGTTGAAAGTATTAAAATAGAATTTTGAATAATGCACAGCTAAATATCAGATTCTTTGGCTTCAAAAAAATCACGATTTTGAATGCGGCTATTAAATTTTCTAATTGTAAATTGAGAATTACTCTGTGAATTGAGTACATTTTTTTGAAAAAAACTAATACTTCTTATTTTTTTTTATCATACTTCTCGTAAGTACTGTACCTTCTTTTCGAAAATAAGAAATTAGGAAATACATTTTTAGGAGCAATTACAATTCCACCTTTAATTAAATAGACAATTATCACTTAAATATAAATGTTATTCAATTTGATGTTTGACTTGTAATTAGTCGATATCGCACCAAACTGATATAATTTCAGGACCTCACTTCCTGTTTCCTGTACCTAAATTAAGGATTATTTATAAAGGGATATTAAGGGAATAAGTTGCCACTCTTTTATGTAAAAGGCATGTGTTTTCATTGGTTGATAATCTAATAATCTATTTTCATTCAGATGTTAATATCTCGTATAGTTTTATTTAAATATATTTTACGAGCCAATTTTTAATGAAATTCGGAACTATAAAATAGTTCAATAAATCTTGCACAATAAATGATTGCCTTTTTTACTATGCTATAATATTATTTTTTGTTTCTTAGATTGAAAATTTATTCGAAAATTCGTTCATATATTAATTTACTACATAGTTAAAAAACAATAGCTAATTTTTGAATAAATATAATTCCTTTGAATTATATGTTGTTTATAACTTTTAATAGCTTTTGAAATGCTATTTTTTCAATAGACAAACAATTTTCGAAATTATGTAAGATTTTAGACTTCTCTTTAAATATTTGCTACCATTCGATAACAAACGAAGTGAAACACGAAATTTATTTCCTAATTTATTACTTAAGACTTTACATTATAAAAATCTCAATATAATAATGAGAATAATTTCGACGATTGTAGATATGCTTGTATATTCCAAAGAAAATCAAATGATCCAAGAAATTGTTTTTAACTAATACGTTTGAGTTGATTACTAGATGAAAGTGTTGTATAAAAAGGATATAAAAACTTGCTATGAAAAATTTCCGAGAAGATGTAACGCTGATTGTTTTCTAAAACTGAAATAGTTCAGCCACAAAAATTAATGTGTATAAGAGTGTAAGCAATTGTATTTTGAATTTCTAAATGCTGAAAGTTTTAGAAATTACCATCTCTATATTTCATAAATAATTGTACATAGGAAATACAAATTATGATGCATTTTTAATGGAGTGGCTTAAAATTTCATGAATATTTATTTAAGATTGTGTATAAATTCTATAAAATGTTTAGTTCAATGACTTGTGAGTGAATATATTCACTAAGAATTCACTGAGGTTTACTAATTATCTGATGACCATTAAAATTATCGGTAAGCTATTAAAAGAACTATTCAAATCGATTTGCTTTAATAATATAAAAAAATTACTATACAGATTGTATTATCACACAAATTAGTATCATGTGATAATAAGGGAGTTTTCACTGAAATTTATATGATTAGTATATGTACTGCTATTAAATTTGTATATGTTCTTTTTTTCATAGTTGAATAAGCTCTATTTTTGAATGAAGAATTCAAAGTATTCTGGCTTATAATTATTCTTAAATTCTTAACAGCCAAAGGATAACCATTACCTTATGGTACTTAAGAAAAGTACTATTATATCTCATCTACAGCAGCGTAATATTTATTCAAATAATAGAATGTAAATAAAAAGGTGCACAGTTTTATTGACACAATTTTAAAGTTCATGGGAATTGAAAATGTTTTTAAAAATATTATAATTAAAAAGAAATGTGTATATTGCATCAAACATTGTTTAAATATTTCTTTTTTTCGAATATATTATGTAATTGTTGTACGTTTTTTTCCCCTATCTACAACATTGGATGAAAAGGATGATTCAATGTCCCTCTCTTTATAACATGAGGCCAAAAATGGATTCTTTTTTTATTTTTGTATGATTTACAGTTCAATAAGCTACACAATTAAGAAAAAATATTTAGAAAGAAATTATAGATCCTTTTTTTATTTAAGATTGCTCTCAGCGAATTGAAAAAACTGATTAACACCCATAGATGTCGCTGAGAATTCCAAGGTTTTTGGATTGCTAGTGTTGGCTAGAATTTTCCAATAAGGTGATAAAGATGCCTACATTTGCACTTATGTTAATTAGATTAATGGGACGCACCATGGAATTTAACAGTTATAACGTTGAAAGGGCCATTAGATTAATTACCCTGAAGTTTTATCTCTTTTTTTGAAAGGGGAGGTGCGTAAGATAAGGGAAAACTATAAAAGAATCTAAAGTTTCTTTTCTCCTAGTAAAAACAAATTTTAAAGGAAGAGAGGACTATTAAATGTGTTGAAGAAGGATTCGAATTCACAAAATAGCTGATCTGTATACAGCAGAAATAAAAGGAAAACTCCTAAAACTGATCACCACCAATCATCGAACCAACAAGGAAAGGGATTCGAGTGCCAAGAAAAAGTAAAAGCCCCTACGCCCTTTGCAGCTGGAAGCGAGGGAACCAGCCAAAAAGTTCCAATTTTGGGCTTTCTATATTCACGCATCTATTTTGCCCCAAATTGTTTTTTTAGCGATTTGTAAACATAATAATTTCTCATAAATATTCTTTTGCGTCTATTTATTATATTTTTAAATTGTTATTTTATTATTCAGAGCGACTTAGTAATATGTGATCAAATGTTGGTTGAACACTTAACCCTTGATTGAGTCCCTGGTATTCAAAAATCATTTGTGCTTTGAGCATGGAGGAAGCAAAACATTAAGGAAATTTAGAATTGACATAGTGGGAATGTCTCTTGTACAATCCTCTTACCTTACAGAAGGCTATTAACACTAGTAGTTTGAAGCTTTTGTGGCAAAGGAGGATTTTTGGATAGCTTCAAACAATGAAAACAGAAAAAGAAGGAAAGGTTTTCCACACCCTCGACGATTTTTTCTCTGATAATCTTATAATGGGTAGCGTATGGCAACCATACCGACTCAGACCAAATCAGTTGGACATTGCTCGTCTTATTTTTTGAATGCTGAATAGAGATGCGTTTCTTGTGTACATTACATAGCATAAAAGGTGTAATCTTTATATGTAGTGTAAAAAACACTTTAACATTGCGTATACAACAAAATGAGGAATTTTGGAAAGCCCTAATTCCAATGCTAACAAAATTCGATTTTTAATGTATTTTGCCGCAAACTATTGACGGAAGAGCGCCTCAGAAGATGCCTTTGAGAGAACCATCTGAAGAAGAAGCAATCAAAAATAAAAAGTGACTGACATTATTTTCTAATAAAGTTTACATATTCTCGAACAGGATTTCATAAGAACTGTACATATTATTTATGTATAGTTATACAAAGATTCTATAGATTACGGCATAAAATGAAATTATTTGGTTACCAAATACACATAAAAGTAAAATGAAATCAGTATAAAATGTGTGAGATACAATGCCATACGAATAATGAAACCACTCGCAGGCTTCAAGATTTTTTTAAGTTAGATTATCGACTCTTTTTCTAGTCAATCAATTTTCTTTTCCCTAATTTTTCAGATCAATAGATCACAAATACACTGTTTGGCATAGCAAAGCCATATGTTGCTCTTGCGTCACAAACCTCTAAGTTCACTCACTCACCTGCCTAAGTAAAATTCACAAAATAGTGTCATTTTAGAGGAAAAGAAAGCTAATGTAGAGAAATTTTAGAATGTTCATATGGTAATATTGAACAAACGGCTCTTTCAAACGTTTCTTTTCAAAATGTAGCTTCTAAAATATTGCAGCTGGCACCTTTGCTATAAAAGATAAAATGAATTATTAACTTCGCCCTTAAAAGCAACACGATGATTATTAGTGACGGGCCTCGTAATTTTTAACCCAAGTCAAATTACCAAGCGGACACTCGTGAGCTGAAAGTTTACTCTCCATACTTCCACCCCACGCCAAAGTGATGACTGGAGCCTCTACAGATGTAACGTGTATCAAATCCCTTAAATGGCAGTTTTTAAAGTAATCAGGATTCGAACCCATGCCTCTATGAGAAAATCGCCATGACCTTTCGGCTACAGCGACCAATAATTGTGTAAGAATCTAAAAGGTAAGGGGGAAATATTTTCAACAAAATATATATTTGGTTTCCCCAAATTATTCAACCAATAGATTTGCTATTTTGTAGTTAAATTATAAGCCTTCCTTCACGTTTCTTAATTCTGCAAAGACTGTCAAAAAATTTAATCTACAGAGTTGTCATTCCAATTCCGGATTCGAATCTAGGGTGGGTAATAGTGGATGCAAGTGTGACATCTTCTGCATCGTTACTTAGGATCTGAGTCACTGAAATTCCCTGAATGTTCATCCATGATGGAGTTAGTTAAGAAAAATCTAAATAGTTTTATTTGTATTATAGAATGAGAATTATTACTATGAACGAGGATAGACTACTAACTTGCGACCAGAACCGAAGAATATAACTGAAATTTCAACTTATATCAATAATAACAAATTTGGATCTGAGTAGAGAATAATATATATTAACAGAGTCTGAATCAAATATCAGCTTTCCAACGATCACGTAACTTTCCTCTACCAATATCATTTGTACCCTTATAATACTAACCTTCGATTTCCTCTCAGCATTTTAAAGCGTCCAATTTTTCTGTCTCATCATTTCTTATTCACAACACTTTTATATATTTAGCAATGTTGCCTTACATAAGACGCTGTTCATAAACAAAGCGAGGTTCATAAATCAAATAACATCATATAGTAGATCAAAAAGTTCGCTGAAGGGAATAAAAAACACAAGAATTTTGTACAGTACGTAAATATCGAAACGATTAGTTTTATTTTCTCTATCGCTTTTCAGACAAATCATGAAATTTGAAAGACTTCTAGAATTGAAAATTATGTATCTTCGAATTTAAGACATAATTTTCATATTTAAAAAATTAATTTTCAATCTTTCAAATGCTCCAAAGGAATCTTTTAGTTAGTTTATTTTCTAATTTAAATTTAAAAAAAATAAAGAAAACTTATGTTCAGTTATAATATAAAGGGAACCATTCGATAAACAAAAAAAATGTTCAAAGTTGTTATTACCCACTCAAGGGGCTATTGTTTTAGTTGGGTCACTTTTGGCATCTTAGGAGATCACTTTTCAATTTTGTAATATTTGTTTTGATTTTAATTATATTTAGATCAAATATATTCAATTTAATAATTTATCGTTTCTTTCATTTTAATATCGGGAAAGTTTATTATTGTACATTTTTCGGTATTTCATCATTTACTTTAATTCTTATATTTAATTGAATATTTTAGTAATAATTATCAAAAAAAAGCGCATCTTGCGTTGCTAAATCTGTTCTTTGTAAAATTTTGCATAGAACTTTTTTTGTTTTGGTAATACTGTTTTATGTTAGACTGGTATTCTATTAAGCACAACTGAAATAGATATTCTTTGAATTAATTATTATTCTGAGTTAATATGAGTAAAATGTATTACCCCCAAACTATAGCACATATTATGTTAAAACGTTATTTGTAGATTTGGTCAGAAAATTGAAAATGTGCGATTTTAATTTTTAATAATATTAAAAAAAAGCAAGTGTAACTGCTGATAAACTGCAAAGATCCTCATGATTAATTAATTATATAGCTAATAATTGGTTAGTTTAATTAAAATTTTTCGTGATTTGTTTTCGTATATCAGTTACATAAAAATAAGTTATATTAAGATTTTTTTCTTTCCTGCTACTGATTTAATCATTTATGGTCATATATAGTTTTTGTTACAATAATCATTTGCAATAAAACTATAATTTTACAACTTATGACTGAAATTATAAATGTGAGACTATGATGGAAAGAATAAACAAAAACGATGTGATGTGATGGTAGTATTTAATGGCGAAAGAACTAACTGTGGCTACGCTGCACCAAACAAAGTGTAATTTTAATCAAAACGTTTGAAAAATGAAAAGTAGGTAGAAATTGGTTGACAAGAAGAAGGCTCGAAAATGTAGAAGGATATCTAGGGTATCCCGGGGAGGCCGCCACCCATGCTTACCAAAGACTGTAAAATCTACGAGAAATAAAAATATCTATAGGGTGTCTGGGGGTCGTAATGCCTGTATTTGCCTAAAGAAGGCAAGTCTTTGAGGGGATAAGTAAAAACAAAATGTAACAAGCGCTGCAGTAGTCTGAAAAACATGCAGTGATGATAAATATTTTATTTCTCTGTAATTACCAGCTTATAACATCAATGATTAGGCTTAGAGATGGTTTATTTTAAATGAATATAGAAAGCTTTTTCACAGGATTCAGTTTATAGTTTTCTTTATGGAAAATGTATAATTTTGTAAAGATTTTGAGATGAAATCGAACTGCTTTCCTGAGAAAGAGAGAAATATTAATATTAACTGATTAACTATTATTTTTGAGATAAATATTAACTGATCTACGTACTCTTTTGATAATGTATTTATTTAGTAGAAATTTAAAAATATAAATTATACATATAGTTACATTTATGACAGATATAACATTTATTACAAATATGATGTATATTTGCAATAATTGCTTATTTAAAAGCTCAAATGACGTTGATTTCGAAAGATGGAAATTTATTATGAATTTTTTTAACCAATATTTATTGATTTTTTTTTTCATTATTTATATGCCAATACTCTGAAAGAGAAAACAGTTGATTGAAGCAATAGTTTTGTTTCTTTCATACGTAATTCACTTCGAAAAATAATAAAATTAAATATATAAATTAAATTGAATTAAAAAATAACTTTTGATGGAATAAACAAATTAATTCAGTGCATCAAATTAACTATATTAAAGTTTTACATTTTATGCTTCAAGTAATAGTAATTTGCATTTTGTTGTACTTTTAAAGGATAAATAAAGTTTAAATAACTTTTAAATGGTATCGGAAAAGTTCAACATTCATTTAATTCAGATCCTCTTTTTCATAAACATACCCAAAATATTCCCAAATCGGAAAGTTTATCAGTAGTTAGTTCGTAAGCTTCGCGTACGCTTAAGAGAATCATAAAGCTTCTCCATTATTTATCAGTTATCTCAATTTACAATTTGCTTTAATTTCATTTCAGAAAGTAACTGTAAATGTTCGTCAAAAAAGAGCCTTCCTTGCCAAGAGTACGTTTTTCAGAAAAAAAATATATCCTGACGCCATCTGTTGCAGACAGTTCGTAGTACGTCAATAATTAATAAAAAATAATTTGAAATAATAAAAACTGATTAATAACGACATGAAACAGTATTTTGGCTACGTTATTCGATAGAGGAAAACGTATATTTATAACTTGTTAAATTCTTCTTGAATCAATAAATTTTTTCAAGTAGGAAATGTGTTCGAATATTTCGTCTCTGATAGTTTAGCATAGAAAACTGAATATCCATTTAAATGAAGACAAAAAAAATTGCATATTTTTTAAAAAATCAAAATTCTAAGAACACCATTTAATAAATAATTATATGTGTTATATCCATAGTAATTCATATTAATATAGACGCAGTTCTTCTTCCTGAATATGTGTTCGAACTTCGAACCCTATTCTTTAACTTTAGCCAAAGACAGTCTTAAATTTCATTCCCTCAATCAACGGCAACTAGAAAGAATATTAAACAGATGAGTTCCGATATTTCATCGAATTATTTGATATCAATTACAATTTTGATTCGAAATACGTTTTCACCCCATACATTCTTATTACCTACAATTTATTTGCTTATCGTGACAGCAAAAAGATTAATTAGAGATACGCAATAATTATTTCAGATGGTTTTGCAGTCCTTTTTGCTTTCATGGTGTCTGAATTAGATTTTATGTATACTTGTATACAATTGTATCGTCAATGAATAATAATAATAAAATATTCTTTATGAGAAATCGTTCTATAAATTACCCTTCATTCAAAATTATTGTATTAAAATTAGACCGGTTGAAAAATATTTATCAATTACTTTCAGAACAGATTTTTTTTTCTGAATCTTAGGATACCTATAGATGGATATGAATGTATTAAATATATTATTAATCAGTGTAATAAAATTATTTCGATTTGCTTTTCAACGGCTTATGCAAATAATACATCTGAAACTTCTATGTTAATTAATCAGTTTATATCTTTATTGATTTGCTTAAAATTTCCTTCAGTTAATTCTCTTCTCGGTAATTTATCTTTTATGATCATTAACTGTAATCTATCTTAAAGGTACCTTAAAACTGATTCCTTCATTTTATATGTTAATTCTGGATTTACTTGTTTTCGACTTTTAAAAAAAATTAAGAATAAAATAATAATAAAATTCTGCTTTTATGAGTATTTGAAATGGAGCTTTATATTTAATCTTCTTACGATTTTTCATTAAAATTGCATTAGTTTTATTTAGCTATTACCATGCTTTAAAAGAAATTATTTTTATTAAAGCTCAGTGTTAATTATTTTATAACATATAATTTTTTTTTTAATTAAGTTACCTCTGTAGTGAATTCATATTATTATGTTGATTCTGAAGCAGTTTGAAAATTACATATTTTAGAAACATTAATTTCGTATGCTAAGAAATTTAAATATATTCTAAGATGAATAAATTATTTATATAAAGTGGAATTTCATTGGTGCGCTGACTTTCCTAATATTTAAATAATTTAATGATGATTAAAATCAAAATCAGCTCAATTCTAGCATTAATGATATTATCTGAGGCTTAAAGTAGCAAATATTTCAGTGTTGACATTTTTTTGTATCATTTCTGTCAAATCTAACTTAAAAGCACTTGCTTGTTTTTTCATCTATTAGAGTTTATGTAGCACGATGGCGAGGCGTGAATATAGAGAGTGGGGCGCCAGCGCAGGTGTCCACCCTCTCATCTGACCGCGGTATAAAATTACGTGGAAGATCGGGGAACTAAAATAACGTCCAAAAGTTTAGTTGGCGTACGAAGACCCCCTACGTATAATATTAATATAATTTAATACTTTGATGAATTTAAAATGTGTGAATGCACTAAGAACGTTATTATGAGGTTTTGAGCTCAAGATAATCGCTTACATCACACATTTGGAGTCGGAATAAATTTCTAAAATCATAAGAATCATTTTAGAGACTATACTCAAAGAACTAAAGGAGAAAGACCCTCCCATGATGATTATTTTTAATTAATTAATTCAAAACATTTTTATTGAATTATTTGTAGCTTTTTTTTAAATAAAGTTGGGAAATCTACGTGATTAAAACGAATGCAAAATCTAAACTTTCATTTGAAATTTAGTACAAGTTTTTTTTTTTAATTTTATTTACTTCCCTTTAATACAAAATTTATTTTAATAATTCTTGGCAAGAATAATTTCTTTTTAATATAGAAAGAAAATAATGCATTTATGAAACAATCATATATTTACGAAAAGGCGTAAGGTAAATTTAATTTAATGGAAACTCACTTTTACCCAAAAAGCCGTAAATTAATTAATGTTATGTGAATGAAAAGGAGAACTTTTTCTCATTTTTAATTATTGCATTTTTACTTGTTAGAATTATTTACAAGTAAAAGATATTTATTATAAATATTGTGTATAAATTCTAAAACAGAATTTGTGGAAATTTTAATTTAAAAAAGATTTATTATCTAGAATAAAAATCTTGTCCCTAATTTCCTTTGCTTTGTTAATTTAACAGACTTTTATACTAATTTAAAATGTGCATGAATATAATTTATTTAATTGTATCTTAAATTTAAAAAAAAAAAGTGAACTAAAGGGATTTTTTTCTTATTGCAAAAAATTAAGGAAATTCCGTTCCGTTCCGTTATGGAATACCGAGTTAGTGTTAGCAAATTTTTTTAAAAAATAAGCAAGTTTATTTGATATTGTTACAAAAAACACACACAAAAAAAACGGATTTCCTGAAAAATGCTTTAAATGACGTAGAGATTCTTTTCCTCTGTAAATTTCGCTTAATTTGCAATTAAAAACATTCGTTTGAATTTTTGCTTTTGAACAACGTCTACAGAGAAGTAGACAGAACGAAAAATTATGAATTAATAATGAGATAGTTGCAATATTTGAATTATTTCTCATTTTTAAGAATTAGAATTAGGATTGTTATTTTTCTTAATTATAATTTTTCTAAGGATAACTGCGTGTTGAATATATTTTTTCAAAACAGAACAAGGCAAAAAATGTACTTTTTCTGAAACATTAATATACATACATGTAGCATTCGACGTAAATACTTAATTCCCTTCTAAAGCATCATGAAGTAAAGCAATATAGGAAAGAAGATAATCAATAAAGTGTTATTAAAAAGTATAAACGTAAGAGATACATTGAATAGGGAGAATTATCATGTAAATAAATTACAGTTTACTAAAGTATCTGGTGTCTTAAAAATAGTTTTAAAAAGAGAGTTTTAACTGTATTTTTATAGGAATTTTTCTGTAAACTCCTTGTAAAAATATGTTGTTTTCGATAGGAATTTTATGTTTTTTTTTTACATTGGTTTGCTCACTATCTCTATTACTTGATTTGTTAATTTTTTAAGCGTAACATAGGTTAAAAATAGCTTTAGTTTACGGTTCATTAATAAAGTACAAATGGTTACGGGGAACAAAGGTGACCACATGGATTTTATTTCTATTCTGGTTTTTCAAATATTTAACATTATAAAGTATACTTCCTCTATTTGGATCTCAGTCTTCAAAGATAATTAAAATTTTGTCAAGATGTAGAAAACTTCATTTTTTTCTATAGTGAAAGTCTTAATAATGAGTAAGTAATCAGGTTTATCTTCTTTTGTATTTTGCTTTTCTCGTAGTTCAGTCAAGTTTTCATTTAACAAAGGTTTTGAGGGAGATAAACAATAAAATTTTTTATTGAAATAATGTTAAGTTTGTTTCAGTCATTGTATCGTTTGTTTAAATAGTGTTAGTTGAAATATTTAACATTTGAGATATATTTTATAACTAACTCTCATTTTTAAATTTCTTGTTAATTTCATCCTTTGAATCCTCTGATATATATTGCTTACCATAGGTTATAGTTCCTTTGTAAATTTGTCAATACATATGCCAGCATGTTCCCTTCTTACTTGTCAATTCTCTTAATTCTTTGATCCATTATTCTGCTAACGTGATAGACCTCAGAAGTAGCTCTTACTTTGAAATCTATGACATAATTTTTTGCAGTATTTAAGATAGAAATACAACATTAATTTTACAAGAAATTTGAATATTTATAAGTACTGTTTAAGAAAAATATCGCACTTTATATGATAAAGTGTTTTCAGAACAATATTACCATTAAACAGACACAGAAATAAATGAAAACCAAGTTTGAAAAAATTATGATTGAATTTTGCATTTAGGTTTGATCTCCAATAGCTGGAGAAACATTCTTTTAATTTTTCATCTCAAATGCTGTAAGACATTTTCTGACTACGTTTAAAACATGATTTTCGGCCAAAATTTACAATTTTCTTTTATTTTACTATTTTAAAATCCACCTCATTAGCTTTCTAAAACTATTTTTGTTTAGAGTCTAAGATAAGTAGAAATGAAATTATAACGATTTAAAAAATACACCAAAGCTGTCAACCAAACCGGAAGTACTATTTTAAGACCATTTAAATGACCGGAAGTTGATGATTCTTCGTAATTTCTCAGTAATTTATGCAAAATAATATAAATTTTTACAGTTATATTTTTAATGAAATGTTCTATAAGCAAGCCACAGAATTTCAGATTATTTTTCATGAATTTCTGCGAAAGAGAACGGCATTAGGCAAACATCTCATCTTGTTTACATCTCGCATTTGGAGATCGAAATTGCTCTCATAGTCTATTTAAATTACACTGTAAATCTTTTTTCATTGATTAGTTATTGTTTTATTTCTGAAATATTATTAGACAAAATATTCTTTTTGAATTTTAAAATGAGAGGATCAAGTTGTAGTCGTAATAAGAAGCGTAAATTCCACGGTAATCGATACTCTGTAAATAAGAAAGTTGACTCTGATGTAAATGTTACCATTACTACAAGTGCTAAAAGCCTTGATCGACGTTTAATTGATGTTGACCAAATGAAGGAAAAAACATTGTCTGTCTATCGTATAATAGCTTTAGACATACTAATCAGTGCTTTTACTGTTTTATTGTGCCCATCATGTCTCCAAAATAAATTGAAGTTGGTTGAAAATTCCGAATTTGGTCTCTCTTCAAATCTGACTTTATACTGTGAAAATTGTCCTTTTTCTTTTGTATTTTGCACATCTAAAAAGAACAAATTAACCAATGAAGTAAATACTAGATTTGTGTATGCGCTTGAACTTATTGGAAAAGGGTATATAGTTGGGAAAAAAATTGCTGCACAATTAAATATGCCCTTTATGTCTAGCATGTCATTTAGACAACAAGAAAAAAAAAATTCTTCATGCTGCTGCATATGTCGCTAAATGTTCAATGAACGTGGTGGCATAAGCTGTTATTATAACACAAAAATCAATATACAAATTTACTGAATGTGGAGTGTCTCTCGATGGAACATGGCAACGTCGAGGCTACTAATCATTTAACGGTGCTGTGAGTGCAATTTCAATTTTAACTGGAAAAATTCGTGATGCTGAAAATATCTCAGTCTTGCTTCAGCATAAAGTCGATCATTGTTGTGCAAATTACAGTGGATCATTGAGTAACACGGAAGTTGTCGGCGTTTATCGTATGTTTGAACGTTCCAAAAGTTTACGTTCTCTTCGATACACCGATTACTACGGTGACGGTGATTCGAAGGGATTTTATGCAATTCAAGATATTTACGGCAAGGAATCTGTGAGAAAGCTCGAATGCATCTGGCATATTCAAAAAAGAGTTGGTGCGCACCTTCGCAAATTAAAAGCTAACAGAAAAGGACTTGGCGGTAAGGGAAAACTAACAGATAATTTTATCAACAAACTACAAAACTATTATGGAATAGCAATTAGGTCCAATGTAGGAAGTTTATCCAATATGCAAAGTGCCACAATTGTTGCATTTGTCCACTGTTGTTCAAGTAAAAGGAAACCAGTGCATGGGCAATGTCCCGAAGGTGTGGACAGTTGGTGTAAATATCAACGAGTCATTGATTCGGGAAAACCTTACAAGGATACCAGTATGGGTCTACATCCAAATACAATAAATATTATTAAGCCCGTATACCTGAAGTTATGCGACCAAAAATTGCTCATTAAATGTTTTCATGGCCTTACTCAAAATGCCAATGAAAGTTTCAATATTGTCTTACGGTCGGTAATACCAAAAAATGTTTTCGTTGAAACACAAGTCTTACATCTAGGATCATACTTAGCCGTTATCCAATTTAATGATGGATTTTATGGATTAATAAAAGTTTTAAGGGAATTAGAAATAATTCCAGGTCGCTACACACTGAAACAATACTATAGTATAGATGAAAATTGCATCAATAATTCAAAACGTCATTCTTTGTCTGAAACTAAACTTGCCAGAAAAAAATCGGGCATCAAGAAAGAAAAAAGTGTTGCACATGCGGAAAAAGAGGATGTGGCTTATAAATGTGGTGGATTTTAAATGTTTGTGCTTTTTTAAATTTTTTAGTGAAATACTACCAGGGACTGCAATATAACAGGAAAATTAACTACCATAATATGCATAAACTGCAACGAAATCGGTCACTCCGCTTCATACGGAGGATGCAAATTTTTTCCAAAACCACCCAAAGGCTCAAACACAAAAAATAGTACACATGAAACCAACAAAGTCCGAGAAAACTACACGTTTGCAAATGCTGTCACTTCCAAACAACAGATGGCGCCCCAAACTGTCGAATCTCAAGAACCCACTAGCACAGCAAAAAATATTCCACACTACAACGCAAGAAACCATAAAAAAAAAACCATTCAGTAGCATATTTGAAGCAATAGACCAGCTAAGAGCACTTGCCGAAATATTCACCATCATACCAGGACTACTCACTAACCTTCAGAAAATCAAATCAGCAAAAGGACAAGCAAATAAAAAGTTCGCAATCATTGAAGCATTAATGGGAATCAATAATGAATAGAAACAACAACATTCAATTATTTTCTCAAGGCACACCACTTTTTAAAACTCTCGCCATATCCCCTTTCTACTTATTTTTAAACTTTTTAATTAAAAACTTCAATTTCTCAATCTCACTCCAAGCCCCTCCCATCAGATATATAGTAGCTTAGCTTCTTTCGAGGGCAGCCAATCACAGTCGCTCTACTCCACTCATCGCAAGCTCAACATTCCCCTCGTGGAACTTCACTCCTTCAAAAACCAACTGAATCTCTCCGCAATAGATGGCGCCAGCTATGCTGGTATCTTCAACTGTTTTTTCTCGAAACTTTTTCATCTGTTTCTTTCAATTTTTTCAGCATACATTCTCAAGACAATCCTCTACACAAAGTTAAATCCACTTCTCTAATGGACTTTTTATTTGCTAAATTTGGGCTGGAAGAGCGCTCCGCGCTCTAGGCGCCCATTGAACTTCAACGTCAACGTCAACGTTGTAAAATACAAAAGTAAACTTTAATTGCTTTTCCTGGAAAATATGATTTTTTAAAAAATGTTGCTTATTCAAAACATGATTTTACAAATTATAATTGAGATATCTACGTAATATTTGAACAGTGTATTATTCTTAATATTGTTAAGCCTGTGTACTAAGGATTTGGTTTTAGAAATGATACTTGGTTTTAGAATTAAATTAATTTAAAGGTGCTTTTGTTCAATGGTATTGGTAAATTTTTTAAAAGAATAACTGAAATTATCACGATAACCTATAACTTTTCCAGATTTAAATAAATTTCTTAGATTTTAATTCATTGTGTTAACCTATGTGATAGATGTGTATCACAAAAATTATATTTAAATTAATGAAGTAGAATTTTCTACGGGGCGTTTGTAGTTTGGGTCAAATTTCACCAAATTTCTGCTTAAATTCCTTAATTTATTAAATTTTGTTTAATAAATGTAGTACTTTAAGCCTTTTTTTATTATTTTGAGTCATAATTTTTATAAATATGTGGTGAAAATTTATTCAATTACATTTTTCTAAAAAAAAAAGTTGCTTCGTACGTAGTCGGATACCTTATTTTAATTCATTACATTTTAAATCACGATATTAAATTCCACCAAGAAGCATTATGCATCCGTTTTACAGTGCAGCTTCTCTACCACAAGGTGGAATAAGCAATGACGGGAGTAAAAAGCTCATAAAGACCATCTCTACGGGAATTCAATTCTAGCCCAGTTATAGAGAATGTACGTTTGAGGAATTGGAAATAGACAGCTCAAATGTGCCCCAGAGCAGCAGTAATGAATAGCCACCGCATACGTGGTAACAAGGAATTGAACACTAAAAGTAATCCATCTTAGCCTAGCACTATTGGTTGATGCACCCCTTTGTAATATACCTTAAGAAGTTTGAAAAAAATTTACTCACAAACAAATGATGCAAAAATACTTGCAGCAAATACTTCAAGTATATCGTGATATCTCGACTAGAGATTACAAATAAATGAAATCCTTCTCTATGAAGGGATGTGTAGTATAGGCAGATGGGCTTTTCAACGAAACTAGCAATGACAGGAGTAAAAAGTGCCGAATAACTTACCCGACGGGAAATTCCTTTCACTCTGACTCAATTGTCCGAACCGCATGTTTACGAACTCGCAGGCAGACATGTCTACCACAGAATGTAAATGAAAAATTTTACTCAGTTTAGAATTCTGAATCGCTGATGGTCCAATAAATCGATTGTTTACTACTTATAAAGGCAATGACCAATTACTTTTAGAAGGAATAGAAATTACGTTTTCTATCATGCGTTTGAATTCTCTTTTAGTTTCGATTCCTTTTTAGTATTTGAATTTTCTTTATTAAATCTGTTTTCTTGATTTTTCACAGATTTGAGTTTTAGTCATAATTCAAATACACAATTTTACACAAGCACCATTTTTCAACGTTCATCTATACCATTTGGAACCAAACTCAATTCTAAATTTTTATGTTTTTTGCCAGTAAATCATCTAAAATCAAAAATATGATCTTGTGTAGCCAAAAAAATATATCTTAACAAAGAATATTGAAAAAAGTATCTTTTTAAGTTTAAATCGTTTGCTTTTAAAAGTTGAATAGATAATATTTTAAAAAAAGGTATCACATTAGATTAAATCGTTTGCCTTTAAAAGTTGAATAGATAATATTTTAAAAAATTATTAATATTAAATAGTTTGTTTTTAAAAATTGAATATATCACAACCTCTCCCTCCTCCGAAATAAACTTTAATAATTTTTTTTTAAATTAAAGTTTCTTAAAATTTAAATTATTGTTTCTTCCTATTTCAGGAAATTTGATTTGCTTAGCAACAATTTTTTTTTATAAAATAGTTCTCTTATAACAACACCATTTCATATGCTAAGCTTCAATTCCTCAAATTACATAAAAAATCAATAATATACATACATATAGAATAAGAAGAATATCTCTTACATAAATACATACAGGTATCATCATCATCGACTATTTTTGTCGGGGAACATAACCCTCTCGGGCTTTAATCCCCTGTGAATTGGCTATTATTTGAGGTGAGACTGAATTTTGGTTTTACACTTGCCCAAAAGTTAAGATTTAGATATTAAGATAATAAAATAAAATTACAGTGCAATAGCTTTTTGGAAAATATGAAATTAATTTTGAAAAATATGCTGAATATATATTATTAATATTAGAATATCACTAGTTGATTACTAGTGTTGTTAAAATTAATCCAAAAGAGAAGATGGTTGAAATTCATGAGTTTAGGCTTAGGATATTGCAGCAGTACTCTATTGGATTCCTGCTTACTTGTTCAGTCTGGTCGCAGTGAGAGCGCGCTCTGTGATTGGTCGATGGTGTGGTGTGTTAATTCTGTATATATAGGTGGGTGCATAGGGGTGAGATTTTGAGTGTGCTTGTGTTACCAGTGTTTTTATAATATAAGTGAAATTAAAGAATTAAAATTTCTCGTGGTCTGTGTAGTTGTGGGTTGTTTCTGAGTGGGGTGTACTTTTCTATTTCTTGAATGGTTTTATTGCTCGAGGTATCAATTTTTTGGTAGAAATTTCCTGATAATTTTTTAATGAAGTTTTTAAGCGTTGGAAGTTTAATTGAGTATCTGATGTCTGTGTTTCTCATGTACCAGTGTGCTCTTACTATCATTCTAATGGTGGAATTTTGGGATTTTTCTAATAATTCCAGTATTGTGTCAGCACAATGCGACCAGACTGGGCTAGCATAGGTCAGGATAGATCTTAGTATCAGGGTGTAGATAAGCAATTTATTACGTCTACTTAATGTAGATTTACGCGAAATAAGGGGAAAAATATTATTTATTGCAGAATTATACTGCTTTTTAATTCGTAGAACGTGTTGTTTAAAAGCACATACAGGTATATAACTTTCTCCCAAAATAATTGACGTAACAAAAATTCAAAAGCATTTTTTTTTAAATATAGTAAATAACAAACAGAATATGAACTGAAAATCACAATATAATTCTAAATGCTATTTTTTTATACTTTTAATTCCACTATATATTGAATGGCACTGTTAGTCTGCAGCAGATACTACGAATTAAAACCCTTTTATAAAAATCTATACAAGAAGTTGTTATAACATAAAACAGAATACATAATAAAAGTAATATCTATAATCATCACATTAGACAAAGCAATAATTTATGATGAAAAAAATACAAAAACAAATATAACATTAGAAAGCTCAAATTTTTCACTCGTAGGCAGCTTTTAAAAATGTACAATGAATATGTATTACATGCAATTTGTGGTGAAGAAAGTTGCAGAAACAATATAAACAATAAGCCAAATTATGAAAGAGTAAATACCAATACTCAAAGTCTGAAAGTATATTATTTTAAATATATTTTCTCTAATCAGGCCATGGAGTGAGACTTATAGTATCTGCATATTTTTGACACTTGCCACTGCCAGGAACTCCCGTATAATTATAAGACTGTAAAGTCATTGCCCATCTCATAAGTTGTGGATTCAAATTTACATTATTTTTAAGCCAAACTAAAATATTATGGTTCATCATGGTGATGAATTTATTTAGCCAATCCAAATAACATTGTAGTTTCTTCACAGCAATTTCTTTGGCAGCGCACTCTTTCTATGTAACAGAATATCGCTTCTCAGTTCCTGAAAACTTCTTTCTGAAAATATCAGAAAAGATAAACTTTTTCTTAAAGGAATTTCTCTTTTTTTTACAATTTAATTCATTATCTTCATATTTACTAGTCTCATATACCTTGTCTTCATCGATAGTTACGCTTTCATTAGATTTGGGGAAGTTTACGAAATATTTTGAACAAATTTTCTTAGAAGAAAGCATTTTCTTACAGCATTTCTTTTTTTTTTTGAATAACAAGTGTTATCTTGATTATCTCCTTCATATGAACTTGTTGTTTCAGATCTAGCAAAAGCGACATTCTGATCTGCCTTATTGTTCAGTTCAGGATTTTCATTCATTTCACGAATGTAATCTTCATTCAATTCATGCTGAATATGAGTTTTTGGAACTTGTTCAACATTTTCAATCCTGTTTTCAGGTTCAATATTTTCTGCATGGACAATTACTGGTGGGTCTGCAAGTGGTTCTGTAAAGAATTCCTTCAAATTAACTTTGATTAATTATTTGATTGCAAAATCTTCACGAGATGGTGGTAAAACCTCATCATCAATTTTGGAATCGGGAATTTCTTCTTTAGGATTAAAACGTGGCACGACATCATGGATTTTATTTCTCATAGGTTGATCAGATAACTGCATGGAATTTCCAGGTGGTATAACCTGTAGCTCTTAATTCCAGTTCCAGTTTTTCCAGCTCAAAGGCTCTAACTCGTGCGCTCTCTTCCAGTTTCCTTTCTTCTTTTACCAGTTTTTCCTTCATTTCCCGTTCTTCTTTAATGGCACCAAGTAATTGAAGTGTAAATTCCTCATTATAATCAGGACTTTCAACAATCAGTTTATATAAATGAATAATTTTTAATTCAGGTTTTACGTTCAAACCCAATTCTTCAGCTAACACTTGTAAATCCTGTTTCTTACTTCTAGATGAGAAAGCTATGTTGGAGAATCTTAACTTGTATGTGAAATTAAATAATTTCGATAAATGATTTTGAAACACAACAGCTTTAAAGAAAGCCACTCGGAAAAGATTACGCTAATTCTTGAATAAAGAAAGCAGCATATGATGTCAGAACAGCACAGAAAACAGTCTGCAGAAGAAAAAAAATGGCGCTTGAAATCGAATCACTTTCACTACCAGATAATCCTTCAGGCAAAAGGAAAAAACGAATTCAGCATCAGGTAATTTTACTAAACAACTTCTTCAGGCAATTCCAAATATCTTCATTTTCAATTTAGAAACTCAGAAGACCAGCATTATTTGATTGAGGTACGCACTCCAATTCTTCTTGTGGAGACCAGCTCTACCGCCATTCGAATAAGCACATCTGAATTTCTATTATCTTCGGTAGAACATCCAAATAATAGTCTGTACTGTATTGCAGACTATTAATAAAGATGACTTGTTTTCAGGACATCACATTTATTTGCACACATCTTTTCAAACATAATTCAAATACGCAATTTTACACAAGCACCATTTTTCAACGTTCGTCTTTACCCCTTGGAACCAAACTCAATTCTAAATTTTTATGTTTTTTGCCAGTAAATCATCTAAAATCAAAAATATGATCTTGTGTACCCCAAAAAAAAAAATGTCTTAATAAAGAATATTGAAAAAAGTATCACTTTAAGTTTAAATCGTTTGCTTTTAAAAATTAAATAGATAATATCTTTAAAAAAAGGTATCACATTAGATTAAATCGTTTGCCTTTAAAAGTTGAATAAATAATATTTTAAGAAAGTATCACATTAAGATTAAATTGTTTGTTTTTAAAAATTGAATATGTCACAGTATAAACTAACATTCCAGATCTTACTGTTATTTTTTCTTGAATTCTGAGACTTTTGTTAGTGAAAATGGGTCTGTCTAATGTTAGAAAACGGATGGAGGGATTAATACGCAATTCTTGATAGAAAGGTGAGTCATTGCATGGAAAAATGTACGTTTGCTCAATACACATCATTAAAAATTAACTGTTATGTATACAAAATAGAGAATAGTACTAAATTAGAGTAAGAAAAAAATCAAGTCTGTCTGTATGTCGCATGCATAGGATAGTGATATAGTTACAAAATACAGTTGCGAGATTCGTTTTTTCCTACTTGATCACAGTAGTTCTATATCTAATTAGATTACAATTCTCAGATTGCTTTTAATTATACTTCGATCGCTATGGCTAAAATATATTTACCTCAAAATAGATTATTCATAAATTTTATTTTATGGGAACTTTTCAGTTTCTGGATTTTACAGACAGAAGGAATCTACCTACCAACTCACTTTTGTTCTTAAACATTTGAGCAAACGCTCATGAACTAAAGCAAATTGCTTTTCTCTCTATTTAATTTTCTTATAAACTCTCGCTAAGCAGTAAATTCTTAACAGATGTGATTTCTCTTGTAACACTTTGTATATCCTAATACTTTTATTTATAATTATGTTCATTTAAATTAATTGTTTTCTTTTATTGCTCCTATCAAACTGATAGTTATGAATTGGTTTGATGAATAAAAGTCTCGAAATGAGACTTAAGATTACATTTTTAATATAAAAAATTATTTTATTTATTTATCCCGATGTGTTAAAAAGATTGTGTGTGATAACATATTCTTAAATTCAAAAATAAATGTTGTATGAAAAGATTTATTTTGTGTTTGGTACTTTTAAATTTGATATATATATATATATATATCAAAGACATATATATAACATCAAATATATATATATATATATATATATCAAAGACATATATATAACATCAACACATACATATATAGTATATATATATATATATACACATTACGCTACACACACATATGACACATGGCTGGTCATCCAAAAACCAACATGGTTGACAAAGAGTTAAAACATTGGAAGGCTACTATGCGATAATAATTATTAATATTATTGTATTGGTTTGAACGCAAACACAGCTGCTATTGGCCAAACAATATCACATACAATCAAAATTGACATACAATATTGCCATTACATACACATATAATCCAAACGTCTGATATTGCGCAAGATCAAACAGATATTATTACAAGTATTATTACCAGTTGGCTATTACACATATCCAAACCACAATGGTTATTGTTGATCAAACGAATATTAAGGTTATTACACATTATTAGATGGTAAACGAACATACACATACATAATCCAAAACGTAATACATTATTACATATTATATCCAAACATGCTACATATGCTGAAGGCTGTATTGGCCATTGTATATATCAAATGCTGCAAAATATATGGTATCAAAATAGTAAGGCATATATATATATAAACCGTTTGTAGTGGAAATGCAAATTCAGCTGAAGGAATCATCAGAATCAAACGAAACGGCAAATGTCAATTATAGGATATTATGCAACAATGGAAGTTTCGTATTTCATATGTAAAGGCGCGGCGCCCCTGAATTGATGCCGGTGCTGGCAAATAAAGGATGCAAGTCTGATTATTTGTTGAGTGCTAGTTTAAGTGAGGAAACCTGAGTATCGCCCCATGATTTGGAAGAATGAAAGAAATTCGACGACCTACGGAGCTTGAACGAGGGAGTGATTCGCCTCGAGAAGGAGTGATTTCCTATCGCGCAAGTACATAAATATGACAGTCACGTATGCGTGATGAGTTTCAGGGTCGTGGACCGAACGAGCACCGGAATACGCTCGAAAAGACGGGCACTGGCGACAGATGGACCCAGAGCGCGATGATACCTGCTCCCATGGCGGTGAGATCGATCCGCAATCTCAGGCACTAGCGGCACGTGTGGTACTGCTACAGGGTACTGTGTCGTTTCATAATGTCGTCGTAATGACTTGCGCCGTGTTGCGGCAGGGTGCCTTATACAGATTTATGGCAGATCATCGACGGCTGCGTCGGCAGTGGACTGAGCACAGAAGACAGGGAGCTGATTTGCACGCAAGTTGTCTTTCAGATGAATCACGCTTCAATTCCAGTGGACCTATTGATACCATGTTCGTGTGAGTTATCGGCACGCGCCTTCCTGAAGTGTATTATGAAGACAGCAGTGATGGTAAGGACACGAGTTATGGTCAGGGTGCGGATTCGTATCATGGACGAGTCATTTGAGCAAGTGAGGGTAATCTCCAATACAAAGTAGTCCGTGAAGTGCTACAGCCAAAGTCGTTCCTTTCCTTCCAAGGCCATCCTGGAGCCATATCTTCAGCAGATACGATGACGCCCACTATTTGCGCGACCGTTCTGAGACTCTGTAACAGCCAACGACAACTTTCCATGGCCTGGATCACCAGGATATGATCGCCTATTGACACGTGTGGAGGATAAGGTTGCATTCGTGGTCTCCGCCTGTGATCCGCGTCCGTGCGTTCCAAAGACGAACTTTGGTGCGCATACAAGCGTATGGAATTCTTCCTTCATACAGATATTCAACATCGTGTTTGACCTACCAGCCACGCGATCGTATAGCAGGCACTTATGCAGCACTGGTGACTGCACAACACCTGATTTCGGAGCATTAATTTGTTTCTTTGTTTTGAAAATTCTCATCATCGGTTGAATATCAGCATGCACAATCGTTTCATGCCAGAATTTCATTTGATCTCTATGATGATTTCTTTCATCGTGTTGCATTTCACACAAAAATATATATATATATATATATGGCATATCAATATAATATATATCAATCTAAATATATATATATATCAACACATGGGAGCAGAAGAGATTACCAAATTGGCATATTAACGTATATTGGCTATTGCCATCTATTAAGGATATTATACGCAATCAAACATATGATATTATTATTATTATTAATATATACATCCAAACAACATGCTAGAAGGGTTGCCATTATTGGTTATCCAAACACAACATACATATTACGTTGGTTGCCATTAAGGTTATTGCTGATATTAATCAAACACATGTATATATGATGTTATTATGCAAAATCATTACATATGTTGTTATTGAGTGGTTAACGCAAACGTAATAATATGTATACATTATGCCATTAACGTTCCAAACATATATTGGTTATTATGCCATTATTGGCTGGTTAATATTAATCCGTAAACACATATAATAACGCAAAACATATTATTGGTTATATCCGCAAACATACATATTGGTTACATTATTACATCCCAAACGAACAAAATATTATGAGTTATTGTTACGTTATTATTAATATTATTATTATATTATTATGGAGCCATTATTATTATTGGCTGGTATTATTACAAGGAGCGTTGTTATTACAATTGGTTGGCTATGGCAGTTGATGCCATTCAGTATCCGACATAGTATTATTGGTTATTATTATCTGATTTATTGGTTACATATTACGCATTCTTGGATACATGTATGTGGTTATTGATATTATTACTGGCTATTAACCATTGGCGATATGTTGATCAAAACGGTCATGTATAATAATTCCAAAACACATTGGTTATTAACGTAAAACGTAATAATACATATTATTACTACAACGTAAACATATTATTATGGCTATTATATTCAAACACAAATGTTGTTGGATACATATATATTACACATTATGTATGGCTGTATTACATAACGGTCAATACATACATATTGTTGCGCATACACTGCAAACATGCCAAGTGGCTACATGCTGCTGCCACAGTACATATTGTTCTGATATTGCTGCTGGCGGGAGCAAGGCTATGTGCTGGCTGGCTACAAGTATGCTGCCGGCGCGGCTACTGGCTGCTATGTAAATACATTGCTAAGCGTTGGGAGTGTTACATGGCTGGTTATACAGCTGCAAAAAACATATTGAAAGGTCCATCCACCAAAATCATATTACATATTATTAAGTCTGATGCCAGATTGCAGATTACGTTGCTGGCCGCAACATAGCATATATACATGCTGGCTATTGCATTAATATTAACGTAAATACATGCTATTGCTGTTGCAGGTTGGGATCCAAATACATATTATTGGTTGGTTAGTTGATGAACAAAATTACATATTATTATTACACATATTATTATCTGCATAAAATATTAATACAATAAGATGTTACATTACACATCCAAACATGGTTAATATTAGTATATGTTATTGGCCATGGCTATTGTTGTATTATGTTATTATGCTATTACATGTTCCAAAACGATACTTCATCATTAGCTATTAAGTTGGTTGAAATACACACATATTATTAAGCATGAGCTATTGATAACCGCAACCATGTATTTTCTACATTATTATTGGCTAATATGGTTGGTTGCCATCAAAACGATAAAGTACATATTATTATGTCATTATTGCCAAGGGTTATTATTGGCTATCAACCATTAATATTGGTTATGCTATTATTACATCAATCCCATACGTACATTAAGTATATTGATAATTCCAAATCAGAGTTGGCTGCATTATTGATAAGACTACACATAGTTGAGCATATATTATACATATTATTATTAATATTGGTTGGTCTAAACCGTTATTGTGGGGCTGCATTACTGGCTATATTGTTATTATTATGATAATCAAAATATTGACAATAATATGAAGTTGGCTGGTTATTGGTTATTTTGAACCATAATATATATTGATATACATATTACATATTACCAACTTCATACAAATATAGTATACATACATATGTATAATCAAAATACATGTATTAATAGTTACATAGGCATTTTTGAACTGATAATAATAAGTATATATATACTAAGTATGAATAGACTATATCATATATATATATATGGAGATATATATATATATATATATATATATATATAGTATACATATATATATATATATATATATAGAGTATATATATATATATATATATATATATATATATAAGCAGCATCGATCAATAACTCCGATTCTAAAATTGAAAACAACATTTTTTTGGAAAATTTTTTTGATCCATCAACATAACACCTTTGAATCACCTTTAGGGTGATACAATCGTTCCAACGCTTTTCCAAATCTTTTTTTTTTTTTTTCGTTCAAAAATTTTCGCAAGAAATCTTTTGTATAAATAGAAGCGATAAACAGCTTCTGAATCATTGACTTGTTGGTTTTGTTACCGTCGAAAGTCAATCGCGGCACCCTTCTTGGAAAAACCTTTTCACTTTGCACTCAAAAACCTTTTCCTGGTCCACGACTTAAAATTTTGACACTTTCAAGCAAAGGTTATACTTAGAAAGACCTGGTTACTGGTTTAGTACGAGCGCTACTCTGGTTACTGTCTCAAGGGAGCTATTTATCGATGTGTTATATATATATATATATATATATATATATATAAATAAAATTAGAGAAAGAAAATCATATGGAAAATAATTAATAGTAGAAGTTGGAAATAAAATCAAATTCTTAAGTTTTATATGCATTTCTAAAAATTATTGAATAGAACTTTGAATTAAATTTTTTAAATACTTTTGTTTTTGATTTTAATTTGGTAATTTATTATTTCTTAAAGGAATATATTCGTTTTTATTTTAAAATATGTATCTAAGTACCTGTGTATTCTTCTATTGTCATATCAACAGTTCGAATGTTTAATCCAACATATAACTACTGGTAATTTCAATTTGAAAAATGAAATCTGAGAAATTTCATGTGAACTTAGATACACTAAATCATTTTGGATTTTTATCTAATAAACTTAAGTTATGAATATATATATATATATATATATATATATATAGTTATGATACGTATCATTATGTATGAATATCATACTAACTTCATGTCACTGCATTAATTTTAGTAAATATTAATAAATAAAATTTTATATGCTTTCATTCATTATATTGTCAAAAATATTTAATAAAGGACGATCATGGTAATTTGGCAATCTGAAATCGTAAATTTTTGGTTTTATAACAAAGGTTTCTTTAAAATATGGGATTTTTTTTTCTTCTTTAAAAGCAAAACGGTTGAAAATTAAATAGTTCATAAAATTACGTCTGGAAAAAGAATATGGGCAAATATTCGAAAGTTATATTTTCTTACAGATGATGCCATTATTGTAAGAACAATCATTAAAATTATTTATAGTGATGAAATAGAAGTTATTCTATAGAAACTTTAACTCAACAATCAATAATGTTTAAGTATATTAAATACATTTTCAAAATAAATATGTTGAAAATCAATCAGATTAATGCCAGGAAAACTTAAGCAATTACATTTCTTTCTCTCAAAAAAATTTTCTGATTTTTGAATAATTATTAACGTTACACTAGAAATAATACTGAGGTTTATGGTGACAGAATTTGTAACTTTGAGAAATATTCAAGTAAAGGTGATGACAACTGAGTTCGCACTTCCTTCCTAACTTCTGTACTATATCAACGAGAAAAATTTGAGCGGTGATGTATTAAACATGCATTAATCTCATTCTACGTGAAATAGAAGAATGACACATAAACCCACTGATACTTTTGGGTTGAGAATTATTTATTCCTCATTCAGGATATACCACAAATCTAAACTAGACTTGAAAGAAATATTTTCAAATGATTATACTTAGGAAACAGATAGAAGGGATAATGATATGTAGAAATAAATTTTTTGTGCAATATTCAACCTATTTATGTTATGATGCACAATTTCATTATAATTGATCATAGAAAACAGGTTGCTTAATTTTAAGCCACGATCATTGACACTGGAAGTGATAATCTGTGTTATTTAATTTCAACGTCACATCACACGAGGATTTTGTAATCAAGATTCATTTAACAGAAATATACATTATCTTCCATAATGGTACTTTGAAAAATAAAGACGTAAAAGTAACAGTACAATACTTAAATATTATGGATTTAATAAGATATTTCAGCTTGGTTTACTCCTAAATATTTTTTTTCAAAAACAGTAATAAATTAATATTTTTATTTTACCCCTTTTAATTACAAATATTCATATTTAAATTTACTTGGACATTATTTCAGTTTTAGTTTTATTATAAGAGCTATCAGCTGCTTTATCACAAAGGAAAAAATATCTATTTTATATGAAGAAATAAGTAAAATGTTACAGATAAAAGATCTTAATTCTGATTTTTTTCTAGCGTTTATTTGATCATTTTTAATCAATCCATATTCATTTTCGTGTCTGTATGCAAAATATTTAAATAATAATTGTCATGCTGATCGGTATAAAATACTTTAAAAAAGCACAAAAAAGAACTAGCAGATGATTATGGAAGATGAAAGTTTTTTTCGTATTTAAACTATTCAGTAAAAGGAATAAACTTCAAAACTAATTAAAGTTCGCGTAAATTTCTAATTTTTCAATTTATATGAGCATTATATTCTATTGTTGTAACTTAGCATTATCTGGAATGAAAGTTTAGACCATCTTTATTTGTTGTTTTAACAAACGTTTTATCTTATGTTAAAGACCTTAATACTATTCTTCTTTATAAAACCCTTGACTCATTATATCACGAATTTAAAGGTTATTTCAAGGAAAAACAGTGAGTGAACTTTTAATGTAGTACTACCAACCAATTTAAGTATAAGTAAATGCAAAGTACGAGAGAGACAACTTTTCAAAACACTTTTATCTGCAGCTTATATTTTTGCAATGCCTTCGGAAGAAGAAAAAAAAAAAATTAGTACTCAGAATAAACAAAAGACAGTGAGACTTAAAAAAATTTCAGAGCACACCTATCCTTTTAACTATTTCTAGATTACTGTCTAGCTTTTATTAGCTTACCTTCCATGTTTTTTAAAAAGAAGTTCCGAAATCTCTTTCATCTTCAGCAAAAGGACCAATTAACACTCCAAACAATTCTTTTCGCACTCCTTGCTCCTTATTGAATAGTAGAATTCTCATTAAAGACTAATATACTTTCTCCAAATGTGCCTTTTCTCTCTTAAATGTGCATTTTACTCGATCGATAACTGGACTCGTCCGTGTTTATGAGCTCTTTCTCTCTTCAGGTGCATATCAAATCCCCGATTATATCTTAACGTAAGTAATGACATATATTGTGGAATTAAATGAGAAAAAAATAATAAGATGATTGGTTATAGGGAAAGATTTCCAATAATAGCTTATTCTTTTTTTCCTATAGTGTCATTCAGAAGGAAAATGTTTTAGATGAGAATGCTGCTAGATTTTTATCCTTCAAATGAATATTAGGTTATCTTTTAAGAATACCGTATTATATCATATTGACGTCTTTATGCAATGGATTATCTAACTAGTTTTCCCTTTTTTAGCATAATAAACTACTTACTGTTTTTTTTACTTTTAACAGAAGTTTTTATTTGGTTTACAGGTCATTTCCTTATAAATCACCACGAGCAAGCATGGATAAAGCGAATCATGCATATTGCAGCATGCAATATTCTCTGCTTTCATAGGGTCTGATTGAAATAAAATTAAATTTTGACTGCATATGATTGAGAAAAACAACTTAAGAATTTATTTTATTTTATTTTTTTAAAAAAACTTTCTGACTAGATTTTATACATTTTTTTTTCTGTGCATAGTACGTAAACTAATATAAAACAAAAGATTATACAACCTATTTACTTTCGATTATTTTTTCAACAAATCTTGTTAAAATATATTTCTCTTGAATTCTAATAGGGTTTTTTACTAGATTAGATCATGTTACATTCCACACACACACACATACTTGATACAACTATTTCTGCCTTACATTTAAACTTCAATCCAGATATATATGTAAGGATAATTAATTATAATTTAACCTAAATTTCACTTCCCTTTTATTCTTTATTTTTCTGCCTCACATATTCGAAACTGAAATTAAATAATTATTTATTTCTTAGAAAATATAATTCAATCTTAAAATTCCGATCCTAAATCCTTTCTTTTTTAGGTCAGAGCCGTAATGATTTAAATCATTACCCTTCAAACGAAAACTACAGTAAATACTACTGACTTAACAATAATTAAAATAACTCTGCAATTGAGCTTCAAATTCCTCTCAACTCTTTTTTTACAATATAAATAAGTTCTTTATTATCATAAACTATCATAAATTTGATCAAATCGTGCTCATCAAAAGGGCTTCCTAGCATCAATTTTCGATGACAACCGTTTGCATGTTGTTAAAACCTTCACCATCCATTGCATATGATACAATTAAAATTCCAGAACACACAGCAGCTTTTTGTACTACGACACTTCCACTTTTGACGAATGCTACAAATGTTTTTCCAACAAGCATTTCAAGTCGATTGGCGCGATCATTTAATGACAAAAGCAGCATGTGTTATACAATCATTATCGTAAACTTTCTCCGTGTTTCCACAACCGTCAAATTTTTTTCTTCCGCTAAGTCTAAAATATATTTAAACGTTTGCTTATTGTAGTACATTTTAAATGCTGCTATAACACTCTGATTGAGGGGTTAAAGGATTCGTGATAGAACAAAAATTCATGTAAAAAAGTTTTTGGATGAACCATGTTATTTCAAAATCGTGAAAAAAAGAGTTGGGTGTACTTCACTGTAGCTTCAGTTTGCAATACGTGTTTGACTTGATATTTTAAGTCTACACTTAACATCTTAAGCTCTGAAATTTCTCAAGAAACAAATAAAGAATTTTAACGTATGAAAGTTTACTCGATTACTTCTCCCACGTCTCTTTCTCTCTCTCTTTCACACACACACACACACACACACACATATATATATATATTTATTATCTTATTCGTATATAGGACATTGATTTATAAATTTTAATTACGAAATAATTAAACATTCTTTTAAATGAAACAAGTAATATGAAATTGTTATCATAAAAATGGTATTTTCTTGAATAATAAAAATAATTTTACTCGAATTAGTTCCGCATAAAATTAGTTAAGAATAAGAATGAATCAATGCGTCAGATACTTATCAAATTGTCGTTTGGTATTTAAGAATGATTGGAAAAGGAAACGTAAGAAATACATCAAATGGAAAAACTGAAACGATACATTTTTTTAGTAATAGTTCTTGAACTTATATTATTTCAATAATCCCATTCTATTGCTGAGTAATTTCCAAAAGAAATAAAAACTACATTCAACATTTAAGAATAACTAACTAAAAATGGAAAAACAATCTTCATTAAGGATGCAATTTTCGCGATAAAAATTCAAATGTTCCTCCTACGGCTTAGGAAGATTAGAGCTTTACAGCTTTTACTAATTTGTTTCAGTAAAAATATCGTACTTACTTCATTACAAAAAAAATTAATCTTAGAATCTAAATGAAATTTTAATGAAACAAGATTTTTTTGAAGACAAGGAAGATTATTTCATTCAGAATTAGTTTTTTTTACCGTGAAACTCTGAAGAATATTTTAAGATTCTTAAACGTTTCAAAAAAGCGATTGTTTTTATATTAATAACGACATCTACACAACAGTAAAAGTTCAAAAAAAATATCTAGAATTTGAAGAATTTTCTAAGAATTTTATATACGACTTTAACTATTATTGTCACTCTTCAAATATAATATATATATATATATATATATATATATATATATATATATATATATATCAGAGTTAATTTAAGATATCAAGTTATTTTTATGACAGAATAATATGCAAAATTTCTGGTATCTAGAAAACTTATTTATAAAACTTCTGGAATATTTACTTTCTGGAATGAATTTCTTCAGCAATAGAAGTCTTAGTGTTACATTCAGTATTTTTTATGACAATAAATATGAAGTCCAGATGAAAACCTATATTAACTAGCTTTAAGCAGGTTTCCTTTCTGTCATAGTACTTATTATTGAAAAAGAAAAGGAAAGCTATTCCGAAATTGAGTAATATGAAAACTGTTAATGGAGCTCTAGATTCAATAACTTAGAATTCTTAACATTCTTGAATTTATAAATTTAATTTTTAACATTCTAGAATCTAGTGTTTCAGTTTCACTGATTTGTTAAAATCATGGAAATACGTTCCTCTGAACGTAAGATGAAATCTTCAAATCATATAACTAAGTGATGGAATTTACTTACAAATTACTCATGTATTTATACTAAATCACGGAATTCGATGAGTCGTGTAATTTATAGTAAAATGCAATCAATGTTTATTAGGCGCTGTAAAAACTAGTTGACTAGACCGATGTTGAAATTTACGAGGACCGTCACCTCGTGTTGGTTTTAGTGCGATGCTAATAAAACCAATCAACCATCCATACACTTGTTGAAATTTCCCTGTATTACGCTGGATTAGATAAATTACCAGTTTTCACTCGTCTGATGTTAGCATGTACATCATAACTGTGTAAGACTCTATAAGTTATCTTGAACAATAACGGAATCGAAATACTCATGATTATCTTATCAAGATATAAAATATCAGATTGAATAAATTTATATATGATAAGTTTATATTTTCCGCGAAATATATTACAAGTGCTCTAGGGAATAGATTCTTTTTTTAGAGTGTTACTATAAATGCTTGCTTATTATCTATGTAAACAGTAGTTTCGGGATTGTATCCGGATTATTAAGAAGAAAGTATGGTTTTTGAATCGATTTAAAGCAATGGTAGAGAAATTCCTATTTAAAAATTTTACTATTCTGCCTTTTTTCAAAACATACTATTTTTTTTAAAGAATCATAGTTTTATATGGGGAAAACTTAAATGAGATTTATCTCAATTATTACACAAATTTAACGGATAACTATTTTTCGTACGGATTTATATTAACACGTCATAAAAGTTATGTGTAAATTTAAGAAAATTGTCTAAATCGCAAGAAACAAAGAATCATTTCTCTTCTTTCTATCATTATTTGCCTTCAGCATGTGAAACAGCTTATAATGAGCTTTGGATATTACGGTTTCCGCCAATACATTCGTTCAAATACATTTTTTGTTTATAAACACAAAATTTATATTAAATATATTTTGAAATAAAATGCAAAACTCTCATGATTTTATATAGTTTTTTTATTAATATTTTCTTTGAAATAAAAATGCTGTTCACTACAAATAAAAGTCAAAAATAATATCATAAATTGCAAATGCGTACTTTTAAATTTATCTGATATGTTTAAATTACTTAAAAATAAAAAAAGATAAAATCTAGCAATGTAAATTACATTTTTTTTTACATTTTAATCAGTCGTAAAATAGACTACATATTTTCTATAAATATTCTAATAATTATTTTCATTCAAATTCCCATGTTAGAATTCTGAAAAATATGGAAAAGATTTGAAAAACCCAAAATCCGGAAAATACAATGTTTCCTTTTTCTAGTTCTTATTATTGTTCTCAAAGGGGCTGAGAAGGCGTAATATTGTGAGTTTATAATAAACACACTTATTTTTTACATAAAAAGAACTCAGACATTTAAATTTATTCAATAAAGTGTAAAAATTCAAAGCATGTTATCAATAAAGCGTAGCATTTCAAGAAGTTTTTAAATAAATTGTCTTTGCTAACATAATTTTCCAAGTCCATATTTATTTGTATGGAAATGGGAACTGAAATGACTTTTCCAGGTACAATTTTAATCTATCACAAAATGAAACGGTTATAATTTCCTGAAAAGGATTTGATTTATGCATATGTTGTAAGTCTGCCTTTTCGAAGCAACAATCTCCGATTGTACTGTTTAATTCATCAAATTGAAAATGAGTTATTTTATTCGATACTCGTTATGAAATTATTCCATTTCTCGTGAAACTGGTGGAACTTGAAATGCACATTTTGTCTAAACATTATTTGTGCGATAACTAGTGAACAGATGTCAAATTAAGTTGATCTCAGGCTCATATCGAAAATGACAAATATATAAGGCTTCTATTGACATAGTATCATTCTCGAGCTGCTTATGCTATGAACAATTGGCCCTCTCATATAAAGATTATTTTCTTAATATTAAATTGAATTTAATACATATTTTAATATGCAGTAAATTCTATTATATTTTACTTAGTCCTTAAATATGTATGATTATTCATAACTCTAGAAAAAAAAATTTTAAAGTAGATTTATGAATGACTGTAAAGTTGCAAAAGAAATATTTTTGAAACGTAAATTAAATGATTAAATGTATACTATATTTCTATAATTTTCGCTACTTCGTCTATTTACGTATTTAAGTAAAAATAAAAATAAATGTACTGTATATTCAATATTAATACATTTTTTTTTATCTCCATGGCTATTTTGTCCCTAATAAAGGGGTTTAAGAACAATTTTTCTGTCTATTAAAACTACTTCAACAGGAAATTGAAATGCATCAATTATTTATATAGCGTTGGTTATGTGTTAATTTTTTTTCAACATTCTTGATTTACTAAAATATTTTTTATTAAATTAAAATTCTATTTACAAAGATTTTCTTTATCTTTTGAATTAATTTTTTGTTTGTTAAAGCTTATGTATAGAAATTTTCAAAAAGAAAATACAGAAAATAATTATCAGATTGAAGGTAAATTCTTCAAAAATTAAATACGTAACTGCTCTTAAAGGAGTTTAATCTCATTGTGTTACAGATGCAAGATTTACAAAGACATGATAATTTTTGATTTAATGCAAAATTAATTAACAATTATGTTCTTCTTCCTTAAAAATATTACCACTTTTATAATTTATATGTATTGAGTAAATTCAATTAACAAAGCCATAAGTAACTTTTTGAAAGGATTTATAGTTTTTATATAATATTCTATATTAGGATGTCACAACATTGTGCTTTTAATGTTTAATAACGTAACGTAAGTTTGTCTTTAATTCCAAGATAGCGTGCTATACTTTAGTGTTACGACACGAAATTATGTCCAACAGAAGAACTCTCCAATACAGTACTAAAACGATGCTTTCTCCAATGTTTACTCATAATTATACCCATAACAGAAAAAGACCTTTCAAGACACTTTAATATTTAATGCCATAATTTGGATCGAGTACTTGATAGCGTGAGTTTTATTCTCAGAAGACAATGTTTTTCTGGTATTTTTTTCTGTGTTTTGATCGGATATATGGCACAAAGGATAAACACTGAAACATTACTAATATATATATATATATATATCAATGTGGGCTGACCATATAATCAGAAGAAAAGAAAAATGTACATAGTAACATTAAAGAATTTTTAAGACCGGCACTAGATCTGTCTATAGTTGATCTATTTATTTTACCGCGCATGCGTGATCAGTCTCGGTCATCTGCTAGAGCATTGCCAAAAGTTATGCACATTTGTTACATCATTAAGTGCGTATCTCGAAATATACGTAATTCAAAATGTGTTACATTTTCTTTTTGAATTATTTAGATTGAACAACGAGCTATAATTACATTTATCGTATAATATGATAAAAGTCCCTCGGAAACATACAAATTAATGAAAATGATTAGAGTGATTTGTGTTTCAATAACTCAAATGGTAGGAAAAAATTATTTTTAAAAATCAGAAAAAAAAATTATTTTTTAGAAAGAAAAAACAAGCCAGAAGATGATATGCATACTGGGAAACTAAGTTCACCTAGGACACCTTGGAATGTTGAAAAAGAGCGTGTTTTTGTGGCAAACATTCCCTGTGCTTATCTGAAAATGATGGAAAAGTCTATGAATATCAGTAAATAAATAATGCAAACAATCCTACAAGAGTATTTGTTCAAAACAGTAGTCTGTGCTAAATTTGTTCTACATATTTAGCCAACGAACAAAAATAAATGAGTAGTGCACATCGGAGGCATTATTTGAGCTGAAAATGATTCAAACTTTTTGAGATCAATGGTTACAGGCATTGAAATATGGTTTTTTTTTTTCTAATGCGATCGTAAAATATATGTTAAGTGCTGATTGGAAGCCAAAAGACACGCAACGAAAAAATGTTCCATCCAAAATCATACAATGTTCATTATATTTTTCTATAGAAAGAGTCATTATCCGCAAAAAATTAGCTCCAATAGTAGGTAAAAACATTTAAAAAAAAGAAAAGAAAAAAAAAAAGAGCAATTAGAATAAAATGTAATTTTGTACTAAGATGCAACTACTAACGAAAAGAAACTCAAAATTCTAATAAGTTTCAAATTCGTTTTTTTTTTAAACCTGCCTTACATACACGAGGTTGGTTAAAACGGTGTCTGTTCTTGAAGTCAGATGAATGTCAAGTTGGAATTATCATTGTATGTTGCCATTTGTTAAATGGCTCAAAAACATGTAAAATCGATTCCCAGCTTGGCTTTAGTTTTTGACTTTTTAGAAAAATGAAAAAAGATAAAAAAAAAAACTATTAATATTGTGAATTTTTCATTCCTATTTCTTCCGTAACTATAAGTGAAATTTCTCTTAACAACACGGGTACTTTTTGAATCATCTGTCCTACCTGTGGCTACCGTGTTTTCTCGAGAGCATTGAATATTTTTCTTTCTTATTTCTTTAATGACCGATCATCTTTTCTACTAACTAACTACTAGACAGTGTTCATGTGGGCACTCGGACAACTCCTTTTTTCTTCAACAATAACAAAAAAGTATTTTTTAAGGTCACGTCGGGGCACGTTTCATCCCTACCTCTTACAAATACATTTCGATCGCGTCCCTCCGAGACGCTCTTCCGCCCTCTCCTACACAGCAGAGGGGTTACTACAATTTCTTTTCTCACCAATAGGCGTCATATACGCTACACCACCCTCATGTATGAAAATGAAAAATGTATCAAATAAAATATTTCGTAAGAACTCGTATAAATTTATTCGTTGAAGGGAATTTTTCTAACGTTTCAAGTTTTGTTTGTCTTAAATGTTTTCAAGGAAGTATTCAGTAATATTCGTATCATAATGGAGCTAATATGCTCCTCTCTCTCTAAATTTTCTTGTTGAAATGATACTTTACAAAATGCTGTGTTTCTAACTTATCACACATATACTATACATTTTAATGTTTTCCATATAATGCAAAAGAAATTTGCCTTATATAATTTAATACACTATTATATATATTACACACATGAATGCATGAATAAATGAATTAATATAAAAACAATGATGGTGGTACGAATAAAGTTAAATATTTAATTCTTTGAAAGGTTTTGATAACCTTACATTATTTTTATGGTATTTAAGTAAAAAGTTGAATTAAATATTATTTTACCTATGAATATGATAAAAATTATTTCTACAGAGTACTTTAAGTGATTTAAATTGAATTTAAAATTTTGGGAATAGTGAGATTGAATTTTTAGTTTGATAAAAATTTGCATGCCTGCCATAACACAATTTACAAAAATAAAAACAGGAACTTTTTGAAATAAATTATTTACACAACATGTAGTTTATATTCATCTTATTGAGTGTATAAGATATTTTATATTGTACGCATTCAATATTTATATCATAGAAAATCCAAAATATTTTTGATAAAAATGCTGTTAGAATTCAGTAGAGGAATGTATTCTGCTGCTTGAATTGGTTGAAAGATACATTTTTGATTTACAGTAAGTACGGAAATATTGAAATGTAAACTGGTTGAAAAAAGAAATCTACTTAAAGTAGAAAATAACTGAAAAAAAGTATAGAATTACTTTATTAAAAGTATAGAATTACTGTACTACAGTGGTATTACACACACACACATATATATTATATTATATTATATATATATATATATATATATATATATATATATATATATCTCTTCTCCATATATAATATGTATATATATATAATTATTATTATTATTATTATTATATAGTCCCACTTTAGGTCATGCATGTCGTAAGAGGCGACTAAAATGGGTATCCAGCGTCTGGGGGTATAGCCGAGCACCCTGCCCCAGGGGATTATATCAGGGGACCTCAAGGACTTGCCTTCTTCAGGTAAGTACAGGCATCATGATAACGAGGAACCCTGGGGATAATTTTTTTTCCTATGGTTTTTACTGTCTTTGGTAAACACGGGTGACGCATCCCCGCGTTACCCTAGCCATCCTTCTCCAATTTCGACCCTCTTTCTTGTCAACCAGTTTGTCTTTTTTCTTATTTCTTAATATCTAGACACACTGTTAAATCTTGCTTGGCGCAGCATAGCCACATCCGGCTCTTGTGTCATAAACTGCACATTCACTCACTCACTCACTCATTCACTCACTCACTCACACACACACACACACTCACTCACTCACTCACACACACACACACTCACACAC
>BMAW01027736.1:248943-354171 GCA_019974015.1 Nephila pilipes | reverse complement strand
TTTTTTTTTTTTTTTTTTTTTTTTTTTTTTTTTTTTTTTTTTTTTTTTTTTTTTTTTTTTTTTTTTTTTTTTTTTTTTTTTTTTTTTTTTTTCTAATGATTGTAAATATATGTTATGCTGATTAGCCAAAAGACACGCAACGAAAAAAATGTCCTAGATCCAAAATCATACAATGTTCATTATATTCTTTCTATAGAGGAGTCATTATCCGTAAAATTAGGTTCCAATATATAGTAAAAAACATTTAAAAAAAGAAAGAAAAGAGCACTAGAATAAATAATTTTAGTACTAAGATGTAACTACTAACGAAAAGAACTCAAAAAAATTTAGTCATTAAAAGTTTTAAATTGTTTTTTTTTAAACTCCACCTGGCCTTACATACACGATGTTATTAAACGAAAATCCATTCCAGTCAGATGAATGTCAAGTTGAATGATTATGCTACATATTTGTTAATGTATTCAAAAACATTAAATCGATCTAGCTCATTTAGTTTTGATCTTTAGAAAAAAAATGAAAAAGATAAAAAAAAACTATTAATATTGTAAGAATTTTTCTTCATTCCTATTTCTTCCGTGTAACTATAAGTGAAATTCTCTTAACAACACGGGTACTTTTTTTTTTTTTTTGAATCATCTGTCCTACCCAGCTACCTGTGTTTTCTCGAGAGCATTGAATATTTTTTCTTCATTTCACACCTAGATCATCTTTTCTACTAACTAACTACTTAGACAGTGTCTATGTGGGCACTCTGGACAACTCCTTTTTTCTTCAACAATAACAAAAAAGTATTTTTAAGGCCTCACAAAAGTATCGTTTCATCCCTACTTGTAAACATTTTGATCGGGTGTCCTCCGAGACGTTTCTTCCAGTCTCTTCTCCTGTTGTTGCAGAGGTTATTTACAATTTTTTTTCTCACCAATAGGCGTCAGTATACGCTACACCAATCTCTATGTATGAAAAATGAAAAATGTACTCAAATAAAATATTTCAGGTGAATCATAAATCACTTATTCGTTGAAGTGAATTTTTCTAACGTTTAAGTCTTTGTTTAATTTTAAATAGATGCTTTTCGTATGAAGTATCATTCATAATATTCAGATCATCGGAGCTTCATTATGCCCTCTTCCTCTCTTAAATTTTCTTTTGTTGAAATGATATTTTACAAATGCTGTGTTTTAACTTATCACACACATTAATAATTATACATTTCCATCGTTTTCCACATAATGCAAAAAAAGAAATCTCATTTTATATAATTTAATACATCATTATATATATTGTATACACATGAATGCATGAATAAATGAATTTAATATAAAAACAATATTGCAGTAATGTATAATAAAGCAAATATTTAATTCTTTGTTAGTTTATAACCTTTAATATTTTTATATTTAAGCAAAAGTTGAATTAAATATTTGCATCATGAATAAGATAAAAAATTATTTCAGAGTAATTTTCTTATGATTTAAATTGAACTTAAAATTTTGGAATATAGATTGAATTTTAGTTTGATAAAATCTTGGTATGCCTGCCATAACACAATTTACAAAAAATAAAACAGGAACTTTTGAAATAAATTATTTATTTCAAATATAGTAGCTGCCGCTGGCGCGGCGCTGGCGGCAAGCGGTGGCTGTACATCCTAAGGACTTGGCTTTCTTCATAGGTAAGTTACAGGCATCATGATAACGAGGAACCCTGGGATAATTTTTTTTTTTCCATGGTTTTTACTGTCTTTGGTAAACACGGGTGACGTGCATCCCCGCGTTACCCTAGCCATCCTTTCCTCCAATTTCGACCCTCTTCTTGTCATCAACCAGTTTGTCTTTTTTTCTTATTTCCTTAATATCTAGACACAATCTTGCTTGGCGCAGCATAGCCAGCTATTATCCGGCTCTTTGTAGTTATAAACTGCACATTCACTCACTCATAATTTCTTCCATCTATCTTAGCCTACTCACTCCACACACACACACTCACCTACCTGCCTTCAATAATAGCCACACACTCATGCCACACACACCCACTCACTCACTTTCTCTTCACACACACACACATTGAGGAGAATACCGTATTATGATTCCATTCAGAATCATCTAGACGCAATTTCAATACATGTGTACTGTGTAAGAATATTCTTATTTCAGTGACAGGTCTAATTTCCTTATTTTTGAATCATTTTTAAATTTGGAATAATTTAAAAATGATTCTAAATTTTAAAAAAAAATTAAAGGAAGTTACTCGTATAATGTATTCTAGAATCTCTACGGCTTCTATTGATTTTATTGAAATGAGTTACATTTTATTTTTACTCTTAAATATTATTATTTATTTATTTTACGCTGACATTAATTCTTTTAGCATATCAATTAATGATAAATATTTAATTGATGCACTCCATTTTGTTTTTCAATAAGATTCTGTTTATTTTCATGACAAAACATGTATATCGACTACAGATCATTTAAATCGAGGCAAAATCCAGATTTCTTTTTGCGTTTTAATGAGAAAAAAAAATAACAATTTGTATAAAGTTAAATCTTATATAAGAAATTCAAAACTAATATAATTAATTTGGAACTTATTCTGATAATTTGGCTTTCATTTACAAAATGAAACTCCGAGTGTAGATTCCGAGTGGAATGTCTTGCATTTTGTTATCATTTACATCTTGCTTTCAATGATCTCCAGATTTAATGCTTATTTTCAGTCTGTGATAATAACTTGTTGAATTGCCAAATATTTGCTGGAACTAGCACTTAATGAAAAATAGTTTGTTTCTTTTGCTCTCGTCCAAATTTAGCAATAACAGTCTTACTATTTCAGGAAACTAAATTGAATTTAAAAAGAGGAAGACACTTATTAAAAAAGGATCATAATTATTTTATAGGATTTATCAGACAATTAAATGTAAATATAACCTTTCTTCTGATCTTCATAATTTTATTTCTAGTGCAAGATATGTCTATCGACATCTATTGGTCTGGTATAGGTGTTAAAAATAACGCTTGAAAATTTCAAACAACAATTATTTATTTATTGTAATAAATACTTGTATATATTTTTCAAAGAAATGTTATTATTTGAGTGCAAAAAAGTTAAAACACAGATTTCAACTGCGTTTAAAAAAAAGCGTCTCTATAACCGGCTAAAATATCCTGCAAAAATCTTCGAATTTTTTTAGATTAAATTTTGTAAAACATAACTTTGTTATTGTGGAAAGAGATAGCAAAAGATAATCTTTAATTTATAGCATTTGCATTCCTTGCACCTTTACTGACAATAACAGCCATGAGTAAACACATACTTTTTATGACGAATATAATCAGTGATAAAAAGATGGAAGAAACTAGGTATGCTTTTAAATAAAAGTGGTCGATGAAGCTATAATGAAGAGTTAAAGTCCGCCACACACTTTGGAAAAGAGGTATTATAAAGGAAAAAAAATCTGTTTTATGGAGATTTACAATAATGAAATAATAAGTTATTTCTAGACGAAAATGATGACAGACAAATTATACCTGTAGCAACAATGGTACTTTTCCAGCAGCTACACATATAACATCGATTATGTATGCTCTTCAATAAAATGTAATAAAAAATTTGGAGAGAATATTCTCCATTCCACTTTCAATGATATTTTGAGTCCCTCTGAATGAATCTAGAAGTGTGCATTCCTCTATGAAAACGTGATTACCAAGAAAATCTCCAAACATGTTTTGAATAAAGTCTGATGAATCCGCAGGTTATTCTAAGGCTCAAATTTTTGATCCTATCGAATTCCAACGTCCTGTAGACGTATTACTCAGAAGTGAAAGGACCGGCTGCACTTGGAAAAACATGTGACTATAGATCAGATTTACTTGCGCGCTGCGGCGGTGCCGTCGCGCGTACTTGCGCCGCGAAGCGCTGGCCAGCCGCGCGTATGCTTTGCCAGCAAGGTGCCAGCAAGCGTATGCTGCAGCGGCACGGCCGTACGGTGTGCGTTCAGGTAAGTGCGTATGGACGCCGGTAAACAGTTTCGGGCGGCGCGCTGGTGGTGTGGTGTTTGTTCGTTGCTTTGGCGCGGCGGCTGGTGTTTCGGCTTTTCGGTAGCAGCGCGCGTATGCGCGCCTTTATGCCGGTAAAGCGGCTACGCAGCATGCATAAATCCGATAGTAGCAGATGAAGAGTGTACGAGAAGGTAATAATTTTTAACGAATGACTTATCACAATATTCAGCTGGAAAGAAAAAAAAATTTTTCAACTTTAGTAGTTGCTTGAAGGATAAATTTTGCGTACAAATTCCCATTTTATTGTTTTTCTATTGAGATATTTGTCATATCTCGTATTTTACTCTAATGTGCAGTGTACAATTTTTTTAAAATGTATTCCAAGTTTCATTTCTTGTTCAATTAAAATATTCAAAAAACCGTGTTTGTCTTTTATCACTAATACAGAGTACTATCTTTATAAAATATTTTCAGATTTTTTAACAAGAACTGAATGAATGAGTTATTTTAAATATTTCTGATAAAATGAAATAGATTTGATTTATATGAGGTAGAATATTTAACTGAAGAAAAGTAGAAAAAGATAAATATTATTTAAAAAAAAAAAAAATAAGAGTTGATTCCGAAAATAAGAAAGGATTACTATCACACCTCTGGGTCGTATTGATCTGTGATTACTAAAGATGGTACGCCTCATCGGAGAAAGAGAAGATCAAGTACGGTTTCTACTACTATAAGTGACTGTCTGCTTAATCAAGAACGACGGAGCATTTAAAACAAAACAAAGTTTATTAAATCCAAACTATACGATCTCAAAATTTGTATGAATCAACAACCGTATCGTTTAATCCAAAACTTCCCCAAAAAACAAAGAATTATCCCTCGACATATGAAGAGCGCCATCTAGTGGCTGCACAAAACATCTCTGAAATAACAAATAGATATGAGACTGAAGATACGGGAATCTCAAGCAATGTGGACTCCTATATCATCTAAAAAAGTGTTTGTGGGATTTTAAAATAGTAACCTAACATCTGACGGCGGAAATTCATCCCTGTCTGTTAGGGAGAACTACCAGTTTCCGTTCCTATTATTCTGCTTAGTGTTATAACCAAAATGGTCGTTCGAAAATGGCAGCCGCTTTTCTAATTACATTCTTGAAATGGACCTCTTTTCTGACGCAGTTAGAGCAACCTGCCTGTTTTAAAAAAAGTCTCTAAAGAATTATTTTATTACATTGATGTAATATTTCTCCAAACAGTTGTAACTAGCACTACTACATAATTCATTGAAAAATAATTGTTTGTAAATATTAGTTTGCAAAATATTAAATTAAAATGATTCCAGTACTTCAAGGAAATATTTAATTTATTACATTTACTCTAAAACCTTTTTGTGTATGCCCTTTAAAAAACAAGAATCATTATTTCATCATGAAACTTATCATATGTCATCAAGAAACTTATTCCACCATCAAAATTATCCAGCTTTCGCTTTGACCCATTGCAAAATAACTAATTACCAAATATAAAAGAAAATAACCAGATCATCAACAACTAATCAGAAGATTTCATTCTGCAAAAAAATATCGCGATATTCATTGCAATCTGTATATGCACAACCCAACTACATTTGCCAGTAGGTACCGTGTAATCGCTTGGATAACACAGTGACAAACTCGGTCTGTCAGCCAGCATTGAGGAAAATTTCGCTATGTGAGTAGGACTGGCTACACCCATTTAGGTCAGAAATACCTGCCAGACATTGCTTACTCCATCTATGTATTATGATGCTTTCAGGTCATGAACAGGGCTCAGTTCATAACCCATCAAAGGCTTAAATTTCAAAAAACAAAATGGAATGAATATATATATTAGTTCACAACAATATGAAGTCCGGCTTCCAATTACATCACAGAAGACGATGAAATATGATTTATCAATTATATCGCCGCTCTGGAAAAAATTAGAATAGGTATAATAAATAAACAACGTAGTACTGTTTAATTTAGTAAACATCTTGTATAAACTCCAAAAAAAAGTAAAGTTACTGAATTATGTACTTTCTTCTAACAGTTTTCTGCATGATAAAACATTAATATAAATAAAATTTATTTCTATGAAATTAGATTGCATTGTTAAATGATGTGGAGGAAGAACAAAAGCTTTTATAAACTTGCAATTATTTGCATCCAACTGAGTAAAAAAATGAAACACCTACGTTATATCTTTAGCTGAATTTAAATGTGGATATAGCAGCAAATTAGTATTTTTTCCATTTTATAAATAATAAGATCTTGTCCGAGAGGAAGCTAATGGCTCTAGGTTAATGTCAAAACAACTATTCATCTGCTGTCTTCAGTGATCTAACATAGCGATACCCATTACTTTAAATAATTTTGGTGCTTAACTTTAAGAATTAATGTATTTGCATCAAATGGCTTCCAACGTAATCTTCAGCAAGCATAACTGTGTATCCGAAACCTATAACATATAACCATAAATTGTGACGTTGGGGCCATTCGCGATTTCTCTTCACTAACCTTGGGACTTCATCAGAGATTACTGTTGAATTAACAATTTCTTCCTAACCAAACGAAACGAGATTATAATTCAATGCAAGTGGAAGAAGCAGTGATTTAGATACATATAAGAGAGGAGGAAATGTATTTACTCTGAGTGTATACCTAAATGATCGATAATATCAAGAGTTGTTACTGAGTTAACTGTCGTAGAGGATTCGGTAAATCAGCAACCTCAACCATGGTTTTGTATCAGCGTATATTTTACCGCCACATATTTTAATAGTTGATTAATCTAAAGGTCCCTAAAGAGTTAGAAAAACTCAGACATTATGTTACTGAGATGTGCCACATGTTATACATAAATAAAGGATGAGTTAGAAACTGACCAGTGGCCCAACATAGATTATTAATTTTAAAAGTTAAAGTTATATTCATATTATACAAGAACGTGAAGTAGTAGTACGCTAAATGGCCATAGAACACTCAAACAATCTCAAAGGAAGAAGTAGAACATTTCCAAAACAATCAAAGCAGCATTTCTAAGTTAGAAGACCAAAACAATCAAAGTGGTATTTAAATAGAATATCCTCAAAACAACAAAGTGGTATTTAAGTAGAACATCTCAAATTATTATTACGTATAATTATTCTCAACCAATTTTTACAAAGGATAAAAAGTGAATTTTAACATCAGATTTCCATTCACCCTGTTCCTAATTTTATGCTAACATGTTAGAAATGAATAAGACAAATATTTAAAATTCCAGTGTACATCTCTTCCTCTTTTTCTGTATATAGCAGAGTATATATATATATATATATATATATATATATATATATATATATATATATATATGTGTGTGTGTGTGTGTGTGTGTGTGTGTGTGTGTGTGTGTGTATGTAGTGTGTGTGTGTGTAAGAGAGAGAGAGCAGGATTTTCCAGCTAATTATCAAAGAATTAATTTTATTTTCCAATGTACTGTAAACCAGTTCCTCAGATACTGAGGAGATGGGTAACTACTAATCCAGTGTCATGGGATACAGCTTCTCCATGCAGCCACCTATTTCCAGAATAAATCTGAATCTTCGTTTTCGGTTCTCTTTCCTCCATTTGTTTTCTACTTCCTTCGTTAAGTACGCCGGATGTAACCTGAATGATGAGCGCCTTCCAGCGCCCTCGCCGATATAGTTAAATGAGGTACGTCTATTTGTCTGATGAACAATAACCGTCGTCTCATGGGGTATATTTTCATCCTTCTAATTTTTTAATTTAATAAACAAGTAAAACTACTGTAAGAATTGGCCATTGAATTTCTAATGAGGAGAACACTACGAAATCCGGCAATGGAACACCCCTGACAGAACTTCAGTAAGATAAACTATCAGATTTGAGATGTATAATCTATCACCCACCTCTACATATATACAAATTAAAATAAATAAACTATACATTGAAATATTATTAGCAAAGAAAATGAATGAAAATAGAACATAAATTTAACTATGAAAAAAAAAAATTATATTTCCTGATAAATTCATTAAAAGCAAGTAAATAATAAGGAAACAAAAATATAATTTGTCACATTACGAAATTACTGTGTAGAAGGATAAAGAAATTGAAAATCCAAATATTGAAGAAAGTGTAAGAATGAAATAAAATATAATTAATGCTGCAAAAATAAGCTGTAGATTCTAAATCTGGATTGTCGAAATATCACTTCAAAACTGATCTATATTGTTGGGTTCTTCTGAGTTAGATTCCTGAAAGCAAGAATCGACGAAAGCCCTCTACTGAAGGGCAAGCATTTAGTGCGGACAGCATCATACAATACTGTCAAGTTGGAGGAAGTAAATAGTTCCTATAAAAGAGAAATTATGTTTTATTTTTTCTTAATGTTCCTATTTCTGCTTGAATCCAAAATTAGGAACTTCTTAGATGCTTCTTTTAATTTTTTCACTTGGTTTCTAATACTTTCCATTTTTCTTATATTTATGTTTTATAGCTATCATAGTTTTAAAATGACGTCACAGGGTATTAAATATTTCCTCTAGATAGAACTGAAAGGCATAGAGCTGTTTCCCCACCCTGATTCTTCCCCTTCTATCTCCCCTCACCCGCAGGTGTACTACGTTTTAAGTAGCCAAGCAGATGGTATCGGCTGGCTACGGCAAAATGGCAAACCCAAACATTAAATCTTAAACTGAATATTATATCAACTATGTAACCAAAATTAAAGGAAATGACTAATTACAACTGAATATATTTAGTTTATATGTAATTTAAATTGAAGCGAACGATTGGGGTGTTGGAAAGTAATTCCTGCAATGCGAAAGATCCATTCGCCAAAATTGACCTAGTTAACTAAAACAATAGGCCCCAGGTGTATTAAAAAAGCCATTGAAACTATCAAAAATAAACTGTCTAAAGTGATGTTGCTGCATTGGTCAGTGCATGTAGCTGTATTAACTGAAATAATTGATTTGAATTTTTGTTGTTAATATTTGTATCCAACTTAATTCTGCCCTGTTAGGAAAGAGAATTTATATCGCTATTTGTTTGCATTAAGAGTTTGACTTTTGTAACTAAAAGACACAGATTTGTGAAGATATATCGATTTTAAATTCCATAGCCTCTGGTTACTTTGAGCCGAAATTATAAAACTAAAAAAAAAAAAAAAAAAAGTAAATTTTATATTATAAATAAATATGAAGAGGAATACACTTTTCATTTCATTTTTTTACAAGATTTTATTTGATTATTTCATTATTGAAAACATCAGAGTTTTAAACTATTGATTTTAACTATGACTTTTTTGTTTTTAACGAAACAATATCTATATAGCAGAAGTATTCAACCTTTAATTTCTTTGAAAACCCTTTGAGCTTACGTTTCTTTTTTAAGGAACCTTCTTGATCAAAGTGTGCTAAAAAATAGGATATCAAAGTTTATCCTACCTAAATACCAAAATTATTATCAACTTTTTTTTTTTTCATCACAACACAAACTTTAATAAGATAATGAAATAGGAAAGATAGCTAATGGCGTTTTTGTTTTTTCTAAAGTCTATTCCATTCAACAGAATAAAACAACAATATTTTAAATTAAAAAACAACCATAAAATTTTTTTTAATGATCAATATGATTGTTTTTTTTATTTCAAAGTATTTTAAATAATTTGAATAATTGATAAAAACCTGCAACCTAATGTCCTGTTCAGCAACTAATCTGTTTCTGCATTTTGTTTTTGTAGAATGCAGCTGCAATAAAGAGAAACGTTTTCATAAATAGGTCAGAAAACAAACATATTATATGCTCCTCAAATCTTTTTTGGCAATTTCAGGACATTCTTCTCTAAAGTCAATCCAAAAAAAAATGCATAATATGAACTTGACTAAATTTAGTTTCCATTAGGTGCCGATCAATAATTATATCAATTTAAGAAGAAATACCGATTGAGCCAAAGAATTGAATATTCAATAGTGTCTGACCCTAACGTCTCTTGATTTTAATGTATTTGAAGCACGTGACTTTCATGAAACTTAAATTTTGTTTTATCCAAAAAAAATATTTATTTATACTTATTTTCATATACTTTCTTACGGCACCCCTGCTATGTAATTTAGGTTCCATTTGAACCCAGGTCAGAAGACCTCTACAGACTAAGTAAACAGTGCTTTAAGCAAAATTTAAGGTAATGATAATTTAGTTTGTACAAATAATCACGTTACAGTATCATTACGATGATCACATGTATGCATCAAAACGTCTAGTCAGATAGAAGCTTTATAAAACACAGAATGAAAACAAACAAAAGAATAAGAGAGGTATGTGAAAATATTTGTATTGGAAAGATAAAATTTATATTTTATTCCAAAATCAAAGGCAAAAGAAACCTATAGAAGGACAATGTTCACAATTTGTAAATGTTACCTTTATCGACCTTGATAATTTTTTTCTGAAGTCTGCCGCTGAAAAGTCTAGGCCATTTTAGTACGTCATTTATGCAGAACAAATAAAGTTGAAGTCAAAATCTAAGCTTTAATAAATCATATTTTCTAAAAAAATCTAATATTTAATAGAAAGAAATAAGACATAAAAATATGGTAACTAATTTTATGGACTTGAAGAGAAAGCTATATTCTAAGATATCATATAACTATAATCTACATTTATATTCAAAAAAAAATAATACAAATCAACTCAAACTATAAATTATCTCAATCTCAAGAGACTTTATCGCACACAATCTCATTATCATAAGAAATGGTCGATTATTTTCGACTTTTACTATGTAAAGAATGTAGTTGGGGGGGGGGGAATTTACAATTTATGGATACTCTATTTTTTAATTATAAGAAGGAATAAATATTTTTAGATATATATGAAACTAATACTGAAATTCATTAGAGTCTCTGTCAAAAAACGATATACTCTGTTTCTGTGCTAGGATTATTTCGGTGTTAGGTCTAGTTATTTATTTGCAAGCCAAATGGAGACTAAAAATCCACTACTAAAAGGAGATGATGATAAACATCAAGGCGCATTTACCACATTGCAAATGCAATTTTTCCTTCGAATATATAGTCGGCAATCTAACCGATTGCTGAAACGCTCCAGAGAGGAGACAATTCAGCCAAAATTAAAGTTGGTGCAAAGTTTGCAAAGAAATAGATTTAGCCAAACAGCAAAGTTTAGTATAAAAAAATATTGTTCATTTGTTAGCTTGAAACAATTAAACACATTAAAATTCATTTGACCACCAAGCCAAACTAAAAATTATAAGTTACCCAGTTTCAGGGGGAAAAAAAAGGCTGTATGTCTTTTTTTTTTTAAAAAATTCTAAATAAGACAGACAGACCTTGATCCTCTAATTTTGCTAAATGACGGCGTAATACATAAATAGATAGTATATAAAATAGTTATTTTTATATTTGTTTCCCTTCAATCCCAAGAAAAAATTGGGGAATTATATGACGATATATTTTGAAATTGAGTTCATTAGTGTGAAAGCAGGTGTCAGACACATAGTTCATATATTTTATTTCAGTCCAATAAAAATTCAAGAGAAATTGATGACGTATGTTTGAAAATTGTTGTTCCAATGAAAGCAGAGTAGACATAAAAAAGAAAAACAAGTTAATTTTTGAAAAGTGGTTGGGTATGGTATTTGAGAGGGAGAAAACACATTCCCTTTGGGTAACTAATATTTGTTGCAGAGTTTGTTCATATAATATCCTATTTAATAATTTTCATTCTGCATGAAGGTTATAATAAAGAGAGGGGAGAAAGCTTAATCTGAGGTCGAAATCTTAAAACAAAGCTCTGTAAGGATTGAATATTTATTAGTGTCGCAATTAAGAAACATGATATTTACTTATTGTTTTTTAAATTTGAAACACGGTGGCGGTTCTATAAAATAGGCCTCGAACTCTCAAATAAATATCAAAACATCACTAGCCACAAAATACCATGTATATAACCATTCAACCTGGATACCCATACGTGTTTCCAAAGCAGTAAAATAATAATGTTCTTCCGTTCTGAGAAATGTATTAGCTATGTAAAATTGTTCATATACATAAGAACTACAGTAAAATTTAATGCACAATCTTTCCTCTGTATTCTTCATTTAATCATAAAAACTCGATATATTTAATCTGATTCCTAAATAGAGTTAGAAAATAGTAATAAATGGTTACGCACATAATTTATGGAGATGCGCATTCAATTTTATCATAAAATTTGAACAATATTCCTTTAGTTATGCAAAACAATTTTAAAAAAATTCTTCTTTATCTCTTAAATAGGCTGCATCTAAAACATCTATTGTTCATTTTAATAATTAATAAAGTAATCATATAGTTTTTTTTTTTAAAATAATCAGTAAAATAGCGTAAAACAAATGATTACTTGTATTTTAAGAAATCGTGAAAGAAGCTGCATTTTTTAAACACTGTGAAATAATTACATAGATATCTGTATAGCAAGCTAGACAAACTTTCAACGGATATTACGCAACTAGGGGATCTCTAAGATCACTAAGAAATTCAGAATCGTATTGACTTCCCTCCATGGTTGTAAATCTCCTTTACAACGTGTCTTTTACCATGTATCCTTGCGCATTAGAGGCGGACTTTTAATATTGCTTTCCCTCTTTTTTCCCTGCCATTTAAGTGACTCAAGAAATTACAAGCAGGAAATAAAATTAAATTTTGTAATGTATTTGAGAGCTGTGTAAATGAAGGTTTTGTGGATTATTTTTTTTTTTTTGATGATTCAAAGCATTTCTATGATCACTGAAAAGGATGCAAACTTGATCTTTAATAAAAAATTTAAAAATACTTATGAAAATCAGAAAAAAAAGTAAATCACACAGAAGCCTTAATTTAATGTTCTTTCCAAATGCACTTTATTCCATGCAGTTAAAATAAATATTCTAGATGTGAGACTTTAAGTACGTAACTCCATAGGATTTAACATTAGGTGGGGAATTGTAGTGTCGATTTGTTTTAAGATTATATATTATAAAAATGATTGTAAAACCAAAGATATATTGAGCAGAGATCATTAAGAAAATTCTTTATAAAAGAATTTATAAAGAGTTTTATGAAATTGTTTAGGAGTTTAAATACGAAAGTAAGAAGTTTTATAAAATGATTTATAGCAAACAGAACTAGATACCATTAACCATTCAAAAGATTTCAAGCTATAAGAAGAAGAAAAGATTGTACAAAAAACTAAAGAGCGACTGTCAAATAATAAGAATTAAAAACTATTTGAAAGGAACAAGTGGAATACAAGTAAGCAAACATAGCTGACTTTATGCGTACAAAAAATGTTAGATTAAGCAAAAGAGATAGCCACGCCATCTGCCAAATATTACTCAAAAGCTAAAAAAGCTACTTGACAAGTTAAAATAAACCTGGTCGACACTGTAAATATATATATAAAGGTGTTGGTAAGCCGGTGATCAAATGAGCTATCAATCATGAAAATCGGAAAGGATCCCGCCATCAAATACGGATTAGATATCGAGTTTACATAAACAACTGATTTGCTGTGCTAAGAGCTCTCAGATGTGTCCGCTGTATATTCTAAATCCCAGTTCTCTTATCAAGTTCAATACATGGTTATTTCAAATGATGTTATCCACCACAATTATTATATATTGGCAGGAAAGAATCATTTTCTATAGTATATTGGTCTTAGTTTCGTGCTTTATGCGATGTTAAAATGTAGTCAAATGCTGTTCAAGCCTTCCAATAATTTACTGTAGAGCTCTGTCGATTTGTATCGCTATTTGTGACTGAAGTTATAAATTATTTTCTAGGTTTTAAAAAGATATACTTTCTATGCTACTAACAAACTGATTATTTTGTTTTTAAACTCATTTTGTATTTCAAAAATAGAAAATTTTTTCATATCTATAAATACCTATGTATCATATACTACTTCTGATTAATGCTAAATATATATAGTGATTATATATATATGTAGCATATAGTGTATATATGATTATTCATATATATATATATATATATATTTATATATATACATATATATATATATATATATATATATATATATATATATATATATATATATATACATATATATATATTATTTTATATATAAGGAATTTTAAACAAATTAAACATTTGTACTCACATTTTAGAATATATTTATCTGCATCTGTTGAGGGTTTACTTTATGGCCACGCTTACATTATAAGAAACTTAAAGAAATAATACGGAAAACGTGGAAACATATTCATGGCCAACTTTTGTTAATCTTTTAGCGTGCTTATGATTATTTTTAATTTTAGACATGACGGAATATATCCATTTAATTCGCTTAAAAATAATAACAACTTTAATAATTAAAATTTAAACCGTAACTTTCTAAATAAAATTGCCATATTTCGAGATGTATACAGTCGGTTGTGCATTTTTATATATTATTTTGTTTTGAAAATCATGCGTGTTTTATATAAAGAAGATAGTTTCCTCTTTTGAAAGTCCTACACACTTTCTTTTATGTTTCAAGAACTTTTTAACAAAAAGAAGGAATTAGTGAAAATAGAGAAGAAACATAAAACACTGACACGGATTTTGCAGGTTTCTGAGAAGTGACTTTTCCATTACTCCTGTTAATCATAGCAGCCTTAATCATAGCAGCGTCTTGTACAATGGAAAATACAGTACTAATAAATATATTAACTAAAAATATTTGCTAAGAAATTTCTATTTTAAAAATGCAAAGCTAATTAAGATTGCATTAGTATAGTGCGTTAAAATTCATCCTGTCGTTTTTCCCATGCAGATCAAATTTTGTAAAAGTATTTTGATACGTCAAATTTCTTTATATTGTGTGTAACATGTTATAAAATGCCTTATTTAGAAGGACTTTAACAAGCTGATAACTTTTTATCCATATTAAAAATTCCTCAAAGCAAAGATTAAAACTCATTTAACCATGAATCTTATTACCTCACTTGAATAAACGCATCATGGTTTAATGCACCAGTGTTCTGATTAACATAAAGAATGCGGGATATTTAAAGTTCGGGGATGTCACTAATCGAAAGGAATTTTACTTTTCAAATGAATGTTACATTATACAAAAAGCAAACTTAAACAAGGTTTGAATAATTATTCTTAGGAGAAAATATTGAGATACCTAGATATCCATAGATTAAAGAATGCTTCATTCTTTATTAGCTACAAAACTTTTATAGCTCATTTGATTTCTATGCCTCCTGTACCTCTGTAAAATATTCAGTACTAAATGTATACTCTTATAGTATTAAATATTTAAAAATTATCAAACATATTTGGTAACCGATGCTGTATAATACGCATCAAATAGTTGATACTATACTATAATATTATACATATTTAATATTTGATACTATATAATATTTATAAGAATTTATATATATATATAAGATTCTTCATTACGTTATACATATTTATTATGTAACGATCCCTAGGTTTTGAACATTTTCTTCTTCGCGTAGGTGATTATAGTAAATATACTGTATCATATATAGTTAACATAAGCTCATTTCTAATATTATACATAAGTGGTACCATACACATATTATTACCAAAATCTGGTATCGTTTGAATTTTTAGATTAGACTAATAATTAAAAATATTTTTAAGCAAATATTTGAAATGAAGATTCATAAATAACTATATTGTTAATAATTATTACAGCACTAAATTTTAAAATCCTTATATATAACATTATATTTCGAAAATAAAATTTATAATATTCTCTACCAACGAATTTTTAACGTAATAAATCCACACAGAATGTGAAATATGATTTTTAATTCTAACTTATTGTATTGATTAAAACTATATTTCCGATCTGAATAAATCAATTTCTTAAATCATGAAACTGAAGCTTGATATATTCATTCATTGATCAAGTTAATATTCAACAAATGTCAAATAAATGCTAATTAAGGGTCTATATCTATCATTAGACTGCTCATGGTCAGATATTTCATTAATCTGAATTTCCATGATACTACAAATCAGGACCTGATTTAAAATTATACCTGAAACTATAAGTGTAAATTGTAAATTTTGTGATGTTCAGGATAATAATTAATTTAATGTTGAACTTACCATTTATGACAAAGCTACCATGATTCATTTTGATTTTCAGCTAATAAATGCTTTAATATAAAGTAAGCATCACTTTTTTTCGAATAATTTTACAATTTGCAGTTTAAACTTTTTATATGGTTAGTAACATACTCACCTTCCTTTGAATAAAGTTAAAACTTTAAGGCAGTACTTGAATGTGTCTTCGAAGTAATTATCATTGAATCATTTTTTGGGAAAACTTTGTTTGATAAATGTTTAAAAAATGAACAAATTGTTGTAGATAATTTACAGAAATATATAATTCAATCATTGTTTTTTGAAAGGAGAATCGGTTTGTATTTGATTATTCTGTATTCAGAAGAATTTATAGCATCTAAAGTTTAAAAAATGTAAATAATAAGCAAGTAACACTTTTAATTATGGAAAAGAATAATGATAAGGAAATATTTGGAGTTATATTACTTTCTAATGAAAATTACTCTAATCTATAGCCTCTTATCATATTCCACTTTAAAGAGTACTTAATATTATATTTCTTTCGTAATTTTCAAAATAAATAAAAAGTTATTAACAATAATTAATTATTTTTCATGAAATATTTACAGAGCGCAAATTGTTTTTGTATTATATAGTGGACAAGGTTATTTAAATAAACGCTTGTGTTTCTATTTCTTTTTCTCTCATTCATATACTCGTAGAAGTAACAATTTATTATTTTTTAAAAATATCTTTAAATGCAAATTCATAGTTAATTGTTGGTTATTTAACTTCTGTTCGATTATTTATCAGTGAAATTGAATTTTACACTTATTTTTCAATGAAAGCTTTACAAAAATATTTATATAGAAGTTTAGGTGTTATAAAATAAATTAATCTTCTAGTAAGATGCATTTAAATATCTACGCACCTTCCTTTGAATCGAGATCTGTTTAATTTGAAATTAAAATTATGCGAATCTCATATGCAATTTGTAGGACTTATAACAGCACATGATAAGTAGAACAAATGATACTGATTGATATACTTTGCAATTAAATATTAATTAACTCGGATACGATACAGTTGATACAAAATCTATAACATAATTCATACATTTCAAAGCGTTTATTTTTGCTATATGTTTTACATTCAAAAGAATAATGACGAAAGTAAATTAATCTATATTAAAATTTCTTAAATATTGCTACAAAAGTGGACTAGAATTTAATTTTTACACCATGAAACATTATGTGAATTATCAAACAGAATAGCACTTAAATTACGTATCTTTATTAAACACGCTGAATGATTCAAATAATATTTGAATCTCAACTGTTTTATTCATATAAAGGCATTATAAGTGTATTGTAATGAGATGCTTAGCTATTCATTTAATAAATACTAAAGTAATCAAATTTATGAGCGAGATCTTAAAATTTAATATAATAATAATATAACTAATAAATTACATCAACTTGAGAAATTTAATAATTAAATTCAGAAACACATTTCTTTAACATGTATTGCTATGCGTGATAGACAACAATGCTTTGATGCACACGAGATGTAATGGAAATCTATCATAAAAGGACATTGGACTAACTAAAACTAATGTCATTCAGTTGTCATTCATTCACAGTAAGCAAATTCAATACAGTAGAACGGTGTTCATGGATTTGAAGATGCGTTATTCATTTTAACGCTTATTCATTTTAAAACTTGCAATAATTGAAAATCCCTTTTATATTTCTACGTCTATGGGCTTAAAAGAGATGGAATGAATTCTAGTTTAAATTTATATTCAGAAGGATAAAACAGACATTTATAAGACTGACATTCCTTGAATGAACTTGATTCTAAGGTTTGAAAGATATGAGATGAATTTGACTTTATGTTTATATATTTAGAATATTAGAACAAGTGTTCTAAAGGTTTGAATTCCTACTATCAAATGTAGAGGTTTATATGATTTATAGTTTAACGGTAAAGTTTTATAAAAGTATTTAATTCTTAACTTATCTCTTAGTAAAATTATACATTATTTAACAATTTAGTGAATCTCTGAATATATACATTGGTTCAAAACCTTCGGGGAAATTTACTTTTCCTATTCATTTAAATTGAAAGATATAAGTGAAAATGAAATTAGGTTTAAAATATTTTTAATATTTATATGCATTTAAAATATTGATATATATTTCATCATTATTTCAAACCAAATGAAACTTACATCATTTAATATTTCCTTCTATTATATAGCATCGGATTCAGTAAGGAATGTTGTTAAACATTTTTTGGTATAAATTAAAGTACTTCAATTTTCAAAAAAATACCAAACAGTTATTTGTACCTTGAGATGCAGTATCAAAATAATTTTAACCATTTTACTGTCAAAATGAAGGTATTAGAAGCACAAATAATTATTTTTATCTCATAAATCAATTTAGATCTAAATGAGTTGGAATAAAATAATGTAATTCCATTTGGAAAACTCGTAAGTGTTCTATAAAATTTTTGAATAAATACTAGGAATGAAATAAATGGAATAAAAGGATGTATAACAAATTTTTTGTCTAACAAAAGGAATAGAATTTCACAGAATATTTATTTTGCTACGCAATCATTTAAAGGTTTCTATTAGCATATTGATTTGTAACTTTTTGTTTTCTTTAATCAATGAAAATCATTTTATGAAAAATAATTTCTTAAAGCTTATTTTTCCAAAGATATATGACTTCTGAAGTTACTCGAAAATGTCTAACACATAAATAAACATTTAAATATTTTAAAATTTTTAATATTTGGGTGACCGGAAAGTAATGTTTTTCTACATTAAATTCTAGCAGATAAATTTTTACCAAATTTTTATTTTTATTCAGTGATGTAATCTACCTCGTTATCAACAACATTTTGCCATCTAGTGTGAAAGTTTTCAATGCCGGATCGATAAAAATCGATAAGTTTTTGAGGAAAATATCTGGAGATGGTATTTTGGACATTATCCAAATTTTCAAATTTCTTACTACTTAGGAAATGTTGTAGTGATCGGAATAAATTTAAATTCGATGGCGCAATATCGGACGAGTATGATGAGGGAGGCAATACCTCCCATCCCATCCCAGTTCAGTTCAGTTCAGTTTTTTTTTTTTCAAGGATCATCTTCACCGGGGTAGTGCGGTCTTGCATTATCATGTTGCAGAATAATACCTTTTCTGGTGACAATCGCTGGAATGTTTCATGAAATGCGTGCCTTGCTAGATAACGGAAGTCAGTCATGTTTCTTCTCAAAACACTGCGCTGACAAACTTAATTTAAAGAAAGAAAAAAATAAATTTAGTAGTTTCAGGTTTCAATAAGTGCTCGTCTGTTATAAACTCGATTGTAAAAAGAAGAATTGTGAATATAAGCTAATCTTTCGAGAAAGGAGTAGAGCTTTTGATAGTCTCGAATATAACAGATTACACACCTGCTAAATAATTAGACATTAATATGTTTGAGTTAGATCATTTAAAATTAGCAGTCGTCACTTTCAATAAACCAGGTGTTGTGGATATTTTGTTGCGTGCACAAATATTTTACAAACTTTTAAAATTTGGTCAGATAAGGCCCCCTGGGACACATATAATTTTGCAAAATACAGTATTTGTGTTCATTGCTACTGGGAGGATTCCAATAGAAAACGAAACTTCTATTCATTGTGGGTTAGTAACGGAAAATTTAAACACAACTTTGAGGAGTTTTTGGGACATTCAAAATGTAGAGGTAGAAAAGGTAGAAATTAATGAGAGCCTAATTTGTGAAGATCATTTCGCATTTCAGAATGAGGATACTCTGTCGTTAAATGCCTTTAAAAGTAGAAGCTGCCGTAAAAACTACTGTATGTTTAGGTGAGTCGAAGAGCGTAGCAGCTAAAAGACTGAATTCTCATTGGCAACGTTTGAGAAGAGAAACTGAGTATTTGTAGTTGTATAGTGAATTCTTAACCGAGTATGAGATTCTAAGCCATATGCAAGCAACTAACAAAACTCCAAAATACATTATGCCTCATCATGGCGTTTATAAACCAGAAAATAGTACTACTAAATTACTCATTGTTTTTAATGCTTCAGAAGCAACATCCTCTGGACAATCGCTTAACGATACTTTGTAAGCAGAATATGTTGTCCAAGATGACTTATTTTCCATTTTATTGCGGTTTCGGTAACATACTGTTTTTTCTACGGCAGTCATTAAAAAGATGAACCGGCTAATTAAGATTAGTCCCAATCAGTGTGATTTGCAATGCATTTTATAGAAACAACATAATTATGAAAAATACGAGGTTTTACATTTCTCACTGTCACTTATGGGACCAAGTGTGTACCATATGAGGCGACAAGAGATTGTAAAAGCTATGCAAAGGTGAAAGAAAAAATTATACGTTAGGTGCAGCTGCAGACAGAGACTTTCGTGTAGAAGACATTCTAAGTAATGCTGAGCACTTATCTATTATCACTGAGCTTCAAAGACAATTAATCAGTTTATTATAGTCAAATGGAATGGAACTCCACAAGTGGAATTCGAATAACCCATTATTGTTTAAAAAAAATTTTCAGCGACGGTAAAGGAATACAACTTTAATAGACAGAACTCGGAAATTATTAAAACATTTCGTTTGCTGTTTAAGCATAAGGAGGACACCTTTTGCTTCAATATTCAACCATTTGTGAATTCCGTGACAAAAAGAACGATGCTATCTAACATTACAAGATTGTTTGACCCTTTAGGTCTTTTGGGTACGGTCATATTTACAGAAAAGAATTAGATCCAGAATCTGTGGCTTCTTAAGCTGAAGTGAGATGACGAAATTCCTTTGTATGTAAGAAAAAAGTGGGATAAATTTGGTGAAGAGTTACTTGAACTGAGACACTTGAATATAGAACGTCATGTCTTATGTCCTAATGCACAGAAAATAGACTTTATAGGCTTCATAGATGCTTCTAAGGATGCGTATGACTGTGTTATTTACATTCGTTCTTGTATCCCTGACAGGCAAATTCAAAGTGTCACCCTTTTGCAGTAAATCAGGAGTGACACCCATAAAAGAGATGACCATCCTGAGACTGTAATTGTGTGCGGCAGAATTACTTTCGAACCTTTTAGTCAAAGTTCGAACTGCGTGGAACTTGCAAGTTCATGGAGCATATCTATACTTGGACTCAACTGTAGTTCTTGCATGGATTGCTTCGCCACTTATAACTCATAAAGTTTTCGTGGTAAATCGTATAAAAGGAATACAAGAAAGAACGAAAGACTTCTGATTGGATCATGTTAATACAAATGATAATCCACCTGATTTAATATCACGAGGTGATAGTTCTAAAAAAATTCAACATCTAAAATTGTGGTGGCATTTTTTTACTGAACAACAAACAACGTCCCTGTGTACCACTAAGTATCACACAGGGCTTACAGAAGTAAGTATAAAAAAGTACATTACAGTAAACAAAGACAAAAAAAAATCATGAGACTAAACAATGTACAACCAAAAAATATCTTCAACATATTAGATAATAAAAAAAAAACCAAAATAACTTTTACTAGAAATTAAATTACTAAGATTTGGAGGCCAGTTAATGTGTAATTTTTTCAAAGCTAATTTAAGAATATTTCTCTGTGAGTCAAATTTTGAACATTGAAATAGAATTTGCTTAATGTCCTCATCACCTCCGGCACTGCAGTTGCAAATTGTATTCGAACTTAAATTGAATATATTCAGATATTTTGTAAAGTTACCGAGACCTGTTAGAAATTGCGTAATTTTAAAGCTAGTGAAGAAGAAACGGCAAGACATTCTTATTTTGGCGTCTGAAAAAAATCTTTTAGTGATGCTTGCTGTATTTGATTTAATATATATTTCACTCCATGATTTCAGGACACTTTCCATCATAATCTTTTAAAGTACGATTGAGGAATATTTACTTTAAGAACAATTTCCCGCTTCGTGGCAGTCTTTGCCAGAAAGTCAGCCCTTTCGTTGTCACAAATACCTGAATGTCCACGTACAAAAGAAAAACAAAAGTAATGTTCCGATCTTGGAGGCGTTTGAGATGCTTTTAAATTTCTGCAACAATATCATTCGAAGAAGAGATGTTTTTTTAATGTTTCCGAGGATGAGAGTGAATCAGAACAAATCAGATAGCTCGAGACAACACAATTTTATTGAGCAATCCACTTGATGGCAATATTTAAACACAAAAGTTCAGCTACAAAGACAGTGTACTTGTCTCTGATTCTGTATCGTAAGTACTGAACTTTAATACCTTTCCGAAAGACAACAAAACTAAAACCCACCCTGTCATCAATTTTACTGCCATCAGTAAAAACCGTAATAGGGAATTCTTCCTCAGAGTTTGAACTAAGTTCAATCAATTGTATGGCATTTCTCTTTGAAGAGTGGGGTAGATCAGAGGGAAGCAAAACACGATCATAACCTGAAATGGAAGACAGAGAGATCTTCTTTGAGAGCAATGTTATTTAAAATAGCAATGTTAATTGGCGGAATACCAGAAATTATAAACACTGCTTCAAAAAGTTCGATATCCAGAAATAGTTCGAAAAGAGTATTCGTCTTTGGATCCGTCTCAAAAGTTTATAATTAATTTTCTTCTTTAACGAATCAACCCAAACTCTTGAGTCGTACATAATGAACGGTTGAATTCCTTGTTTATAGATAAGTGAATGATCGTAAAAATTGATTCCATGAGTGTTTCGTGCAATTCTGCCCAATCCATGTTGCAACTTTTTACACTTCTCTGATATGTAGGTTAAATGAGGCTTGCATGAAAATTTACTGTCAATAATAATACCAAGATATTTCATTTGCTTAACGACAGTCAAGGAAATACCATTAAGACATAGCTGGTAAGAGTCATAATAAATATTTCGTTTTTCAATGAACATAACCTTTGTTTTATTAGGGTTAAATTCCAATTTAAAAGTTTTTGACCATTCAGAGTCATAGTTTAAAGTCTCTTGAGAGTGTAGAAAAGTTGCATGAAGTTTTTTACCTTGAAAATAAATTAAAATATCATTTGATACAGCTATGGTATCACAACAAGCAGTAATATTGTGCTTAATTAGGAGATCATTTATAATTATATTCCTAAACGTAGATCCTGAAACTAAGTCTTGAATGCAACCTCTCTCAAGTCGATGTACCGCAAAAGCTAAACCAAGTTTCATTTTAACCACTCTGTCATTCAAAACATCAGCAGCAAGTGCAAAAATATTTGTGCCAGGAAATTCGCTTCCCGAAGGAGATATAGAATTCCAGGCCGCCAAACATTGTCAAATGCACCTTTTATATCTAGGAATACCAAAATTATGTGGAGATTCTTTTTCTTGCCTTTTTGGACAATCTCCTTGAGACGTAATAGAGCGTCTTCGGTGCTTCTCTGAGGAGTAAACCCATACTGATCACAGGAAAGAAAGTCCCCACGTCGCAGATGCCAGCAAATTCTGCTGACAAAAAGCTTTTCTAAACACTTTCCCAGATCAGGAAGTAAGCTTATATATCTAAGATTATCCAAATGAGGAGTTCTAATATCATTTCCTTTGGGTATTTGCATCACCTGTGCACGTTTCCAACTACGTAGCAAACTATTTACACTCAAACAGACATTGAAAAGTTTGTGAAGAATAGAAGGGAACATTAAATGAAACTGTTTGACTATCCCCCCTGAAAATCAGGAGATTTATTTGACTTTAGCATAGAATCTGCTGGTTAACTTCATCACAAGTAAAAAGGGAATCGAGAAATTATAATCAGTTTGCATTAGCTGACGTTTCTTTCTTAGCAAAGAGTCATCCTCCTCCACTGGATCCGAAGGGGAAGACTTATGCATCTCCGCATTTATAGTTTCTTCTTAAGTGTTAGTTGTCTTACCAATGGTTAGTAGAACATCAGTTATTTCTATTTTCTTCATGAAATTTTTCTTGACACCGTAAGTATAGATTTTTTTCCAAACATTGTGAATGTCAATAGTCGAAAGAAATGCATTCCAAGAGTCAGACTTAGAGGTTGTAAGCATTTGATTATATTTTTTTCTATATTTCATATATTTTAATTTGTATATCTCTCTGAGGATTAGATTTCTAGACCTCTGAAATCTACGCCTGGAAGCATTAAGTCTTTTTTCTCATATATCCAATTTCAATAGACCACCAAGGAACCCTATGCATACCATGAAGCTTAATAGGCATAGAGAAAGAAGATGCGTTGAACAGAATCGAAAAAAATTCTTCAACAATAGAATTAGGTCAAAGACCATCGGTACAATTTTCAAGTGCATTAAGAATATGAGCAATGTGAGGAAGAAAAAACTCTCGAAAATAGTAGAATATCAGTTCTTTCTATTCACCACCGTTTGCCTTCTTAGTGTTGAAAAATTTAAAAGGAGCAATTAATTGGTCACGCCGAGCTTCAGGCACACATAAATCAAATTCTATCATCATATGATTAGAAAGAGATTCGTTATCAGAAAGACTCCAACATGATATATCCTGAAACACATCTGCACCAAAAAATGGGACATCAATGTAACTTGATCCCTGGGTTCCACAAAGGGTATCCTGGGTTCTGCAGTCCTCATTAACAACAAATATATTATTTGAAGAAATAAAGTCACTCAGTTTGTTTCCACGACTGTTTGAATAAGGACTAAACCATAATTCAGATTTAGCATTTGAATTCATGTACCAGACAAGACGATTGATACTTTTACGCATGAAGACTTGATTAAATTTATGAAAATCTAAATCAATATTCGTTGAAGGCTCAAAATAATACGACAGAAAAGTTAACATAGTCGTTCCAATAGTAACATCCAATATAACCATATTATAATCAGTATTTCTATAGTCTAAAAAAAGGGGGAAAGTCACGAGATCGTACTATAATGGCTGCTTTAACACAATCAGAATCAGGAACATGATAGAGTCTACAGCTGCTTGGAAAACCTGGGAGAGATCTTTTGTAGCAGTGTGGTTCCTGAACCAGAGCACAGTCAATATTTTCCTTCTCCATGTTCAAGATTAACTGTTGCGTCGCAGATTTTGATTTGTGGAGATTTAATTAAACACACTTCAGATCTTGTTCAGATGACTTATCCATAATTAATTCGTGATGGAGTGTTCATTTTCATAAAAGTATGACTAGGACAGCTCTCTGAGAAGGGTTTGTGATCAATCTTCACTTTTTTACGTATATTATTCGTCTTGCGATTGAAACGGATACAATTTACGCAAACCTCAACATTTGTCTTCGAACAATCCTTTACTTTATGTTCTTCGGAACAGTTAAAACAGTTAATGGGTTTAACGCATTCAGAAGTTCAGTGATTGTACCCCAAACTGTTAAAACATCTATTAATACTCAGGAAATCATCCACTTCCCACACACTCTAATTTGTTTTTCAACTTATGTAGGTGAAGAATACTGTTGCGAAACGCAGTGAAATAACTACCGCTGCGCGGCTGTGCTGTGGCGTCAGCCTGCAAGCTGACTCTCATTCACGAATGTAAAAACAGAACGACTTGTGCACTCGGCGATAGCTGAGCGTTTATTTGTGTGTGTCTCTGTGTTGTGCCGTCCTTTATGAATAAAGTGTATGTTTGATGAAATCTCTTTGGGTTTTATTTACATCCAGGTACCCAAGCATCGGGTAGATGCAGCCCAATTGATTTTACTTTTGAATTCTAAGGTTTGTTTTAGCACATTGTGGTACCCTTGGCGGGACGGGTATTTTGGATTTTAACTTTTGTATTTTGAATCTTGTTGAAACTGAACTTTTTTGTGATTGAACCTTTGCTTTGGTTTTTAATTTTGAATTGAAATCTGATAAAGAATTACGGATTTGGCACAACTGAGAACACAGAGAAAATCATGCCGTATTTCGTTTTCGGCATGTGCTAAGAAAATTGATGATGAACTCTCTAAAGAATCCCTAATATGGATAACCTTTCGATATTGAAGATGCAAATTACCGATACATTTACACGATTGGATTCGTGTCAATCTGAAATTACCGACGTGCTTTTGAGGGAGAAAGATGCTGAGGAAGCCAATGAAAAAAGATTTTTTGTCTGCTGAATCATACGGAGACAAATATTCGGAACTTTGTTCTCAAATCGAGAAAATAAGTTTGAAAGAATCAGCTACAAGGGAAATCTGTAAAAAGCGAAATTTCAAGCTCCTTAAAATAGAGCTGAAAAAATTTAGTGGAGATGCTAGAGACTACTTGAATTTCTGGAGTCAATTTAGAAAAATTCATGAGGATTCGGGTATCACCAATGAAGACAAATTCCATTACCTACTACAGGCTGTTGTTCCAAAATCGAAAGCAGCCCGAGTATTGGATAGTTTCCCAGCGACTGCGGATAATTATCCGAAGGTGGTTGCCCAACTGCAGGAGAGATTCGGGCGAGAAGATTTACTCGTACAGATTTATGTGCGAGACTTGCTGTCTATGGTTATGAAAAACGCAGCCACTGGTCACTCAAAGACTGACCTTCCTGCATTATACGATGAATTGGAAGCGAAGATCCGAGCCCTAGAGAGCTTAGGACGCACGCAAGAAAAATTCGGGGATTTTCTAAGCCCATTGGTGGAGTCTTGCCTACCGGAGGAAGTGTTAGTGGCCTGGGAAAGAAGCAGAAACCATGGATTAACAGAAAACAAGGAGTCGCGAAATTTGGAACATTTAATGAATTTTCTTCGTCAGGAAGTAAAGGGTGAAGAAATGGTAAACCTTGCACGAACTGGTTTTGCCATCAGAATCCGCGAAGGAAGGAATTTCAAAATGAACAGTTAAAACAATCCGGGGAATCCTCAACAGCATCTGCTTTAGTAAGTCTTCAAAAACCAGGTAAGAAATATTGTATTTTTTGTGATAAATCGCATCCTAGTGAAAGCCCCTTCAAGACTCGATCTTTTGAATAATGTTTGTTATACTCTTGAGACTCTATCTGAGTCTCAAGGGGAAGAGGATGTTGCTAAACGCAGTGAAATAACTACCGCTGCGCGGCTGTGCTGTGACGTCAGCCTGCAAGCTGACTCTCATTCACGAATGTACGCTGCTCTTTAACTTTTTAATGGAGAACTGCTACTTCCCTAAGGCTTGGAAGATCGCCATGGTGGTCCCCATTCTCAAGTCTAATTCAGATGATTCGAAACCTCAAAATTATCACCCCATATCGTTACTCAGTTCGCTGAGCAATGCATATGAATATGTTATTTTGAATCGCTTGGACCAGTTCTGCAATTCCAGGAATATTGTTATTCCGGAGCAGCATGGTTTTGTTCCCAAGTGCTCTACAGTAACGCAGTTATAAGAGTTACTGAGACTGTCCAGCAAGTCTTTTCCAATAACAAAGCCACGGGTATGCTTTTTATCGATATTGCCAAGGCTTTTGATAAAATTTGGCATGATGGGCTCATTTCCAAGATGATGCGACTTGGAATTTCGGACCAACTTATCAAAATTATTCAATCGTTCCTTGATTCTCGTAGTTTCAGGGTTAGAGTCGAAAATGCAGTCTCCTCCCCCGTCCAATCCTTAGTGGAGTCCCCCAGGGATCGATTTTAAGTCCAAGAATTTTTTCTTTGTACGTAAATGACATCCCGAAGGCTGCCAACATTCACTTAGCAATGTATGCTGATGACACTGCTATTATGTCCCAAGACATCTGCAATCGGAAAATTATTGCAAGATTGCAGAGATACATTTCTCGTTTACAGCTCTGGCTCATTGACTGGAAAATTAAAGTTAATGCATCCAAAAGCGCTTGCCTCCTCTTTACGAAATAACGGTGTAATGGCAATTTGCCAGCAGTCACCATTTTTGACCAACCCGTCCCCTGGGTCACTAAATATAAGTACCTAGGGTTAATTCTAGACGCCAAATTAACTTTTGCCCACCACATCCGAAATGCCCATCAAAAGGCTATCGGAATGAGCAGTTTGCTCACTCGCTTGATTTCTCGTAAGAGCAAGCTGGCGATCAGGCACAAAATTTTGCTCTACAAGTCGATCTTAAGACCGATCATGTTGTATGCGTCGCCTATTTGGGCGTCTGCGGCAACCACCCATCTGAAACGACTGCACGTCTTTCAAAACATCCACCTTAGGAAAATGATAAATGCACCCTGGATTGTCCGGAACGAAGTCCTGCATAAAGACCTAAACATTGAACCAATTCTCGCGTTCATCAAATAACAATCATTAAATTTCTTTAACAGGATCCCTCAAATACCTAATGCACTGCTTCAACAACTCACCGCGTATGATGCGTCAATCGCATCTTCGCAAAAAAGACCGAGAGCCCCGCTCGGACATTCATATGTTCACTTCCCAGCCCTAAAAAGGCTGCGAGCGCATTGAAGTAATGCATTAGTGATATCTTGCTTATTTTTCAAAATTCAGGACTTCACATCGATAAGTGGCAATGCCCCATGGTCAAAATGGACCTCGCATAACACTGTCGATCCCTTTCAAAATTTTTAAAATCTTTAAATCTTGAAAATTTAGACACTTTTAACTTATAATTGCATTTTCCTGAGATTAGAAACATTTTCAGTCACTAGGCGTCGCTTGTGGTGTATAGCTCAATTCTGCTTAATTCTTGTTTTTCAAACTCATCTCCTCGCGTTTTAAATTTTCCCTCAAAATTTCTAACTGCATTTTTCTCTAAATTGGTTTCGGTACGGCATTTCTTTTTTTTTCAATTTAATTTTAACTTAATTTTTACCTTGTTATAACCTCTCAAAAACCCGCAGACGACAGCTTTCTCGCAGCCGTTTTCGACTGCGAACTGAAGTCCCACCCCTAACGCTCTCTCCGCCCATTGCTATATATGCTCCTTAGCTTACTGGCTACAGCGTCCAATGGCAATGCGCGCTCTCGTAACTTTATTTTCCAACTTTGTTTCGGAAGTTCCTCACTCTGCCGAACGCCCAGGCGCTTGTTGCCTTGATCCCAATTACTATAGTTGTTTACAATTAAGCTTAAAATTATTATTAATGATGCGCTTAACTTTTATTATCAATTCTGATGAGAGGGTAAGTTTTATTTTAAAATAAGAACCTCGTAAGCTTAGCCGTTACCGTTACCGTTCACGAATGTAAAAACAGAACGACTTGTGCACTCGGCGATAGCTGAGCGTTTACTTGTGTGTGTCTCTGTGTTGTGCCGTCCTTTATGAATAAAGTGTATGTTTGATGAAATCTCTTAAGGATTTTATTTACATTCAGGTACCCAAGCATCGGTAGATGCAGCCCAATTGATTTTATTTTTGAATTCTAAGGTTCGTTTTAGAACAAATACATTTGCGAACCTGGGGATGTATTTCTATAACGACGTGTCTCGTAAACTGAAAGTTCTTGAGAGTGAAACGAAGTCTACACATTTTCATGTTTTTATCAGATTCCGTTATATCGGGATTTTGATCAAAGATCACTTTAAAAAGTTCCTCATTAGTGGTTTCATTTGGAACATGCTTTAGTAGAATAGTTGGATTTCTTCTTTTCGGCAGAGAAGTATTGAATTTCGGCGATTTTGACTTTAATTCTGTTTGAAGTCAATTCGGTAATTTTCAGATAAATATTTTACTAATATTTTGTTTCCTAGTATATTTTTTAAATTACTTATACCCAATTGAGCTTCTGTAGGATTAATGGCAACTTTAATCATCCTCCTAACGTCATCAGACGAACACTTATCAGAGTCCATAGCCAGACAAAAATCAGAAGGAATAGGGTTCTTCTCAATATCCCTAGATGGCGCCACAATCTCAGCATTGTTTGGCTTATTTGTATCTTCCTTGAGACTTTGCTTACAGCATTCCAAAAACTTAGTACCTTTAACTCGTTCAAAATTCTCACAAATGAAAGATTTCAACTCACCCAGAGCTTGTCTGGCTTCCTCCAGAATCTGTTTATTCATATTACATTCAGATTGAAGCGCTGATTCAATAATTCTGCATTGTTTTTCCAAGAGCATCGTAAAACGCGTCATCATCTCTTTCCGCCTTGTTGGCATCCCAATTGAGGTGGCATGGGCCTGATTTTTTGTCAAATATTAAATATTCCAAAACTGAACGTTAACATTTCACCTAAAGTGAAACTGAACAATTTCAACAAGAAGTAAAAGATAACTGTAAATTTCAGAACAATGAACTGGGTTTTTTAGAGAAATTTCTAATTTTGATTACATTTTTGATATTACTAATTCTTATTTAAATTTAATTAGAATTGTAAACTTTGTTTCCAGATTCATCTCAAATGTAAAGTGTTGCCCCAAAGAAAAAGGACCCTTAACAACTGCAGAGTTAAAAGGAGGTAAGCTGTTTCTTATAAAATATGTACAAATGCAAGCATTTTCTAGGGAGAAAAAGACTTTGACAGAAAATAAGAGAATTAAGGAATTAAATGTAAGTATATACTTGGCTATATGAGTGAAATAAATTAAATTTTTTTCATTACGAAATAAATCCGATTTCCAAAATGAGAAGACTTTATACTTATAAGTTTTTGTGAACTTCAAACTTTTCAATCTGTTGCATTTATTTATAAATGGCTTTTTATTTGCCACTCTTCCATGTAAATTGTTTCTACGTAAAATCAGTCTTATTGTTTCAGGATTTACAGTTTTATGATGATATTGTGACACTTCATTGGTTAGCTTAGGAACACTCAGTTTAGGATTTTTAACGCATTGTCTTACATTTCACCATTCCTCCTTGTTCGAAAACGCTTTTGGTCTTCAAGATTTTTGCTTATTTTCAATTGATTTTGAAATTTCGAAACACTTAATTACATCAAAAATTGAAGAATGAAATCTATTTAGAATATTACTGAGCTTTCGAATCGATTTTCCTTCTTTATGATATTTTTAAACAAGTTTTTTTTACCTCAGTTGACGTCTGCCTTCTTTGCCTTCCCATTTGAAGCTTTTAATTTTACTAAACTCGCAACAATGAATAAAAATCTGGCTTGAAATACGAAATTCAAAATTTTAAATTGACAAATAATGCCAAGATGGGAAAACTCACTTTGAATAGCCTATAAAGAAGACAATCTTGCCACCTGTCCGAAATCTTATTTGACTGATTTTTAAAATTTCTTTTACCTTTTCCTTTTTTTTCCCAATTGAAATCAAATTTTATTATTTGATTTACAAAACAAATTAGTAGATAGTTCATTGTAATAAAATAAATACATAAGAAAAATTATACTTTATTTTTTAACTATTTATTTCAGACGATTAAATGCAATGACATAGTGTCCGACTTCTTTATTGAGCCACTGTATATATAGTTTGATTTCTTAGATTGTGATTTTCATATGCTTCTGTACCTATTTAGTTTTATCTCTAAGTTGTTTTATTTTTGTTTTGGATACTCTTAGAGATGAGTGCAGTGTTTTATGACCTTATTTGATTTTGCAATTTTGTTTTCGTTTGGTTCTTTTGATAGTTGTAGCTTTGTCTAAGTAAGGCTAAAATTTCAATTAATTCTTGATTTGGTTTGCAGAGTTGTTCAGCAGGCAATATGAGTCTAGATTTTAAGAAAAGTATGAAGGAATTTGCTTGCAACTATGTTTCATGTCATAAGTTTACAAAAGAAAAAAAAAGAGGAAGTTATTGATTAACAAACTTTTTGGGAATTTAAAACTAGGATTTTCTGGAGTAGTAAATATAATAGTAATATTCATATATTTAATAATAACAGTTATAATAAAGATAAAAGTATTCATTATATGGATGCCAATTATAAGAATAAAATGTGAAACTGAATTACAATATTTGTATTAATACGAGTTGTAAGACATGTAAGATGATTAATAATGAACGGCTTAATGTGAATTCTCTCTCTACAAATTTGCTTCTTTTTCGAAACTTGTAACTGTATTTACTTAATGAAATGAAAAATTCGTGAATATAAATATATTGGAAAATATGAAATGATGTCAATATACGCATATATTAATTGGCAACATTGGCATATATTAATAATTTCAGGGATAGCAAAATCTATAATAAAATTGAAATTCGCTACTTTTTTTTTACACATAAATGTGAAACTGTTGAGTTAGCTTTATACTCAAATAGTTTTAATGTTATGATTTTCAACAGAAATATTATTCAAATTCTTAAATAAGATAACAACAAAAATATATTTTTTTGAGAATTGCTGTTATAATATGCTGAATATTTCAAATAATATTAACAATAAAAGAAATAACAGTGGTAGAAATAATAAGAGAAAATGTATTGATATGATAGCTGTTAAAGAAATAATAGATATCCTCAATAAAAATTTTGATTAAAAATTCAAAATTAAAAGTATCAAATCCTTTCTATTTGGTCTGAAGAAAAAGAGAATTTAAAATTATTAAAGAATTTTTTTAAAGTTAAATAAAATTTTGGTAGTACTTGCTTAAATATTGTAATGACATTTGTAATTAATTTGTTTATAAATATAAAATTGTGATCATTATAGATATAGTAAAAATGTGCTCATCCGACTCATGGCAAGTTCTGGATACAGAGATGACCACGATCCAAGATAGCAAAAATTATTTTAAATAAAGTATTTCACACGTTAAGTAAATCAGTTAACGATAGTATAAACAGGCCGTGGAAGCCAACTATACATTGCAATTGTGAAAACTCCAATTGAAACAAAAACAATTTCATCTTCAATCGACCAGAACCTCCATTCGCCTCTTAAATATTTATAATTTATTTTATTTTATTTATTTATTAATTTGCTTGTTTCTTTTCCTCCACTCGTGTCTCAATCAGGGGTTCAGAACTCCTGCTGTGGCTTTACAAGGCAGTCGCATCGGCAGCACTATGGTAAGTGAGCTTTAGATATTTCTTTGGATCCTTACTGATTTGATTATCAGAAAATAGAATATTGTAATGGATAAATCCCGTGATAATATAAATTTTAGCAATAATCTTAATAAACATAAAAATTTAATTCCTGTTAATAATTTTGATATTAAAAATAGCTATTAAATTTGATAAAAATATGGTATATTTGATTTATAATTATAATAATTGTAAAGAATTATAGAGCAAATGAGTTTGCAATCCCAAGGATTACAAAGAATATAGAAATTGATGCTATAGAAAGTTTGGATATACAACCTGTGATTATTGGTAATCTAAATATTGTTAAGGAAAAATCTTAGAGAAATTATAAATGAAGGTACAGGTTTCAGAATCATAAATTGTAATAATGATTATTATACATTTTAAAATAATAATTAATAAAGATAATGACTATTTTTAACTAAACTGGCAATTAAATATATCTATAAAGGCGTTTAAAGAATATAAGTTTTATATTAAAGATCAGCTAAAACATTTGTTTGAATTTTAAGATTAAATATAACTCTCAGATTTAGACCCAAAAGATTCTATATGAAATTACAAAAGTAATTCCTTATTTGTCATATTGATAAGATTCCAGGTAATGATGCTATTGTTTGTACTGAACTATATGCTAGTATGAATAATAAACACCTGATTAATAATAATGCTATGATTAAAGTTAATAATGGTAAAAGGGAAATAACTAATAGGATTAAATTTTTATAAAAAATAGGTTATATATTCAATGATTTTATATTGTGTGTGAGTTAAATTTCCTCTTATATTTTTAACTACTAAATTTCTTAAAGTACCTATTAATTTTATAACTGTAATTAATGGTTTCAATACTTTGTATCGTTTGAAGATAATTTTAGATATTATTAAGAACAAGGAAAAATAATGACTTAAAGTTAAAAGTTCTTAATATGGTTATATACGTAAAAGTACTTATACGGTTATATTACGGTTATAACAGGATCTCCTATTACAGAATTTTGTGACAGGAGGTCCAAGACACCCTTCTCGAGTGGGAACCACACAGGGACTGGCGTTCTTTGCAGGTCATTACCCTTCATCGGTGAATCTCCTTAATTTCTTCACAACGTGCCAAAATATTTACAATCTCAAACTGGTGACATCTTGGTGATAACATGTGGCTCGGGTAGTCCAGATGCATGAGTGTCAACGTTGGCATATCAACCAACAAACATTAAAGCAGGCCAAATCCAGTAATAGAAACCAGGAATATGTTTTATGTCTAAAATATTTTCATTGGAAGGATTGGGAGAGCTTCAAGTTTTTTCAACAGTTTACTGATGATTTGGACATATAGACAAATAGTTCAAATTAGAAGGTGGGGTGAATTATCGTTCTAGATAGCAGTTCAAATTCGACGCATCCGCATCATCATCATGTTTTGTTTACTTTCTCCGAATTCTATTGACGTTTCCAATCGTAATTTAATGAATTACAAAAATAATTGAGCGCTCGTGACATTTTTCCACTTTTTGATTTTTAATATTTTCAAAGAAAAATCAAAAGGTGGAAGAATGTCACTAGTGCTCAATTATTGCGAAGGGAAAGAGAAATTTCATCATGATATTTTATTCGCTCTTGCATAATATTGTACTCCTAAAATTTTCTATGCATAAGTTGGAAGCAAGTAAATATGTGTAAAATCGTGAGAATTGATTTATGATATTTAAACATTATGCATGTTAACATCATACAATCATAAGAAAAAAAGCAGTCAAATTTTGAAAAAAAATTTCATTCTTATAAAACTAGTAATTGATATTACGCTTAATTAATTTACTTGCTCTTCTGTATTCTTTAGGCATAAATATGACTTGTTCGTGTTCTTTCCAAAGTAAAAGAATAATACGCTAACTAAAAAAAACAATTACGAACCAACTGTTTTGACACACTATGTATCTTTTCAATACTTTAATCTGTACAGGCTAGAAGTAGAACGAAAATTCTACTAAATCGTATTTGACTTTGCAAAATTAATGAAAATTATAATTATAAATTATTTTTAAGCAGAGTAAGAAACACAAATTCAAACAAAACACTACATTGTCTCAAATATTTAAATAATAAAATTATTTGTGAAATGTTTAAAAATAGCTATTTTTATAAAAAAAACAGCTACTTACTTTCAGCAACACAATATGATTTCCACACAAACACATACAAGTAAATATCCAAATTTTGTTTCATTCTCTTTACCCCGAAATAATTCAATATTATTGGAATTTATTATCAGAGTTTCTTAATCACTAATATGAAATACTCGAAAAGAGTATTTCTCATTAGTAATTAGGAAAACTTAGTAATTGTTAGCGTTTCATTTGATTTCATTTAGTTAAAAATTCTGAATAATTTAAAAGAAACTTTGACACGTCTTTAAATAAGAAACATAGCCAATTTATGTATTTTTATGATTTGATCAACAGTTCATTTTTTAAAATTTGTAATTACTAAAATAGCATTCAAAACGGGCCGAGTTCTAGATACAAATCTTCACTTCATTATACTAATTAGGTATCGGAACTTAATTGACTCACAATTAAAACTACCGATTTAATCAGAATTTTCTGTGCTTCACGATTATCATTAGATCTTTCTCCACTCGAGGTAAAAGATAACAGAAACAAAGTTTTCACATTTACAATCCTATCAACGTAGTTTTAATCTCTTTTACAATGATGTTTTATTTTATAACGTCACTCAATATTTTTTTTTCTTATATGATATGTTGTTTTCGATTTCATTTCTGCTTCTAAAGGACACATATCTCTGGTTAGTTATTGTCTTTTAAGTTTCGAGAAAAAATAAAATCAAATACGCAAGTACCAACAAATTCTATGACAGTAATATTTTAAACAAAAAGGAGAAAATAATTAAATACATAATAGACGATACATTTACATAATAGACGTTAATAATTACAGACTTTTTTCATAAATTCCTGCAACAATAAGAATATATTACAGATTTTTAAAAGGAGTATAAATTTTTTGCATAACCGAGGGTAAAATATCTAAATGGATTAACTAAAAATGTTTTGAAGATTCGCATCTATTTTTTATGTAACCAAGAGAAACAGTGAATTTATGTTACATTAACACATAAATAATTACAATACAAATAAATATATACAACAATGATAATTTTAGTATTCTTTGGAAGAGCAAAAGCAAAATTATATGTTTTGTTTTTTATACATTTTAGTTTCTTCCCATACACTACTCTGAGAAAGTTTCACATGAACCATATTCAGATGAATACGGTATTCAAATGGGTTCATAAGTCAACTTTGTTCATTTTCATTTTTTTTGTAATTTTTCAAGTCCTCAAAATGTAACTTAATAAAAAAATATAAATAATTATTAAAAAACGATATGAGTCAGGTAATATACTTCTTCAAAATCCTAATCGTAGAATATGATTTAATATTATATAAATTCTCTCTCTCTCTCTCTCTCTCTAAATTCACGTATGAATACATTTAATTAATTACATAAATGTATTACAGATATAATCATATAAAATATCGTGTTACTATTAATATAATTATGCTTAAAAATATTCTTATTCTTCTTCACGTTAAAAATTATATTAACAGTTTAAACTATAAATAAATTTCCCGATTTTAATAGATTTAAAACTTGATTAATAAATAAAGGAAAGTTCACTCAATCTATATTCAGTTGCACAAAGAAACCAATTTAATAAAAAAATAAAAGCAAAAAAAAGGATAATAATCAAACGTTGAAAGGGGTTATATTTTTTATCGAAGATCTGTATTAGAGTACACCTGGATCTCTGTTTATTTTAGATAAGTTTTATTTTAAGACGTTCTTTTAAAAAATACCGTTATCAATTCTCTCCGAATAATTAGCATTATAGGATTCTTAGAAGAAAGAAAAATTTCCAGAACACTCATTAAAGAGGTTTATACGAATCCAAAGATAATTCAAAATATTCGTAAATAGTGTGAAAAGCACACAAAAAAACACTCAAAGGAAATTATTGTCTCTCTTCATTACTTAATAAAATTCACTTATCTGAAAGTTTCAAAAAGTTTAAATACATATTTTGAAAAGCTTAATCATCAAATTGCTTTATTTCGAAGACATATAGCTCTAGATGTTTTCTCAAGTGTTATTGAATTAATCCTGAAGAATATTTAAATTAAAATTAGAGAAAATAACTGTTTCTCGATGACATTAGAAATATATCACACTGACATATATTTCTGTACAGAAATGTTTAGAATACCTATTTTAAAATAACAATTCTTTGATGTTTCCGATTCTTCATATTTTTTCTTATGTAGTTTTTAAATATTTTATAGTTCAAAACGATCTTTCTGCAGTACATGTTTTAACAGGCAATGTCTTTAATTTTTTTTTTAAGTTTATGGATACTCCGGAAACTATTTACGTTGCACTCTTCTAAAGCTTCTGTAGCAGTTAATCTAGTCTGTTGTGTCAGTAAGTTCTACTATGCCTGACATTCTATTGTCAAATTATTTACATTACAATTTAACAATTCTGAAGATCATGTTTCTTTCAGTATTTCTAATTTATGTTCGTCTGCAGATATGATGTTATTCTTCATTTGATTAAAATATTTAATTCACTCATATCCACTTCTGGTTTTGTGAATCTTTCTTTAAGATGCAAAATTGCAGCATCCAGAACATGATAAAAAATTGTTATCCTAAAGTAATAATTGGATGATCCTGTTTGAATATTATAAGGTAAAGAATTTGCCTTTTTGCTGAAAGAGGTTGAATAATTCTATAGTCCTCATCTATTATTTGTATTAAAGCATATTCTGATTTCAGGAGAGTAGAATTAAAAGCCCTCTCTGATTCTCCGTAAATGATTTCAAGTTCTATCGAACTGCAGCAAAGAAGACTATTGTCTTGGATTGCAAAATTCTATATAAGGGTAACGTAAGAGAAAATATTTATTATAGAAAATATAAAGTGATGACAAATGGATTTCTCAGTGTATTTAAAAGAATGCAGGCTACATAAGCTGAATTCTTATCCTCCAATTCCCAATTAATTTAATATCAGGAATCAAAAGATGGAGAAATTATATCCTAATCCTGATAGATTTATGTCACTCTGTTAGATATAATGTTTCCTTTGTTGTTGCTTGGAAGAAAAGAATGCTTTCAGTAAGCCTTACCCCAAGAAACTGTTGGAGGAAGGGGGGGAACATCTACAGGGATGCACTCTTCTCTCTTCTACAAGCACTGACCCTGAGCCACATTTTCATCGATAACAATGACTTTTCTATCCTTTACAATGAAAAACTTTTTCGCATAAGAAGAAAACAATGTTCATTGTTTCACAATTTAGAGCATCTATGATAGTACATTAAGATAATTATCTTGAAATACTTCAAATGCGAGAACAAATCTTGGAGTGTTCATATGTCCCTTTGTACATCCTCCCTCGGGTTCTCCACTGTCATATTTCCACTGTTTTGAAAGACATACTATCATATAGCGTACCAATATAAAATAATTTTATCAAAAATCAACGATTTAATTCACAAATTAAAAAAAAAACAATCAAGCTTGTTTAATTAACCTTTATTCTAATAAAAGTTTTAACCACATGGAAAAATGGTGATACAATTTACTTCAGTATGCCTCTTTCCTTTTAATGTAATCTACAAGCAAACTCGTCTGAAGTGCTAATGAGGGGACATTTTCTTTTGGAATAGGTCGCACTAGGATTCTGATAGTGTATTAGATTTTAGCTGTCAAGTTGTTTGAGTTTTTTGTCTTCTTTAATGAACTTGAAAGAAATTTTTTCCTCCTTCATTTGGTATGATAAAACATTAGTAAGAATAAGTTGACTGGTCACCCAGAAAACTATGTTAAAGTACACTGTTAAGAGAGCAATTGCTGAAACGTAACCAAATGTCGTATTTCCAAGTTTGTGCAGACGCACAAGGAAATTCAATCACGACAATCCCGGACTCGTAAAGCAGTTTAGGCAGAAAAAAAGGAGTACAACACTAACTGGTAATAAAATAATTAAGAGGCTATACCTAAATAACAGAAAACAATCATGTCGGAGAACACAAAATGAAATGGGAAAAGCAGGAATTTGGGGAAGGAAATATGAAGTTGAGTGCAAGATTTGTTCTACTTAGAATACAAGAAATTGGTCTTAAAGCTAGAATTCTACGAAAAAAAAAACATTTTTATCCATTAAACAAAGGTTGAAAATAATAGACTGGCTTAAGTACATACAGACTAGTCAACAGAACAACAGAAAATGTTATTGGGAGCGATGAAATTAGAATCAACCAGTTTGGTAGTGTGGCATAAAATACATAAGGAGAAGATTTATATCCTGAATGTATAATACGTACTGCCCAACACATATTGTTGCGGTCTGGGGTTGCATGTCAACAGAACTGTCTGCAAAATTCATGTGATTAATGGGAATTTAAATGCTAAAACATAAATGAAATACTTAAGACTAAATTGAAGCATACCACTCGTGATTTGTTCAAGAATTATGCTTCATTTTTTTTTTAAAAGAATTCAGTTCTATGTCATATTGATGTTGCGTACAAAAAGGGTTTTCAAAATAATATTTCCTGTTCAATTTCTATGGGGACTGCCCAAACCTTTATACGATCAAAATGATCTAGAGACGACTAAAGAAACTTATTAGACAGAAGCAAACTGGGAACAAAAAATCAAATTAATAAAAGAAGTCATTTAATTTTAGTTTCATATAACAATTGCAGGACTAAAAAATTTAATTCACTGTATGAAATGGCATTCTCTGCAATAATAGAGGGTTAAAAAGTCTTCCAATCAAGTACTAATTGACGTGGTGAGAAAATTTGTACATCTAATTTTTTTATGTTTGGAACTCTAGTATAAACTAACTTATAAAAATGATTACATTACATTTCTGGTTAAATTGTCTTTTAATTAATAGTGTTATAGTATTACTTCAAAAAAGTGTAAAAATGGAATTCTGATCCATCAAGACTCAAAACAGTTTTTTTTATCAAAGATTTTCACAATATTGATCATTAGTGTATAAATGTCAATAATTACCCCTGAATATTTCACTTGAAAATATTTTTAGATAACTGCTGAATAGATTTTGTTTTTATGAACGTCGCACTAGAAGCAACACGAGGGCTATTGGCGACGGACCTCGTAATTTTGAACCACGGTCAAGTGACGAGGACGATACCTGAGCTGGCACCCCCCTCTCCTAACATCCACACCACGCCAACGGGAAGACTTTGGGCCCCGAACGGATTTAACGTGTATCAGCCACTGCTGAATAGATACTGATTCAGTTGCTTAAAACATATTATCCTATATATTTCTCTTAGTAAGCGTAGCATCTATAGTTGAATATTTTAACTATAGGTTAAATGGTACTAGTTAGTTAGACACATTATAAACGTATAACCATACTAAAATATTTTGTTATGTACTAGAAGCTATATACCATATACTATATATGGTATATAGCTATGTTATATACTATAATTAATTTCGTTGATACAAAATTAAATGTACCTCGATTTACAAACGCAACTATACCTCTCCTATAATCCTGTTTCCATGGTTTATTTTATATTCTTAAAATGAAAGTAACTAATCCAGCATTACGTGGCATTTCCACAGCATTCATAATATTTAGTACTGAAAGGATTTTTCTTTATCTTGAATTGTAACAATAGTGACAGAATTTTAAAAAAAAAGTAAATAATTAAAAATAGACAAGATTTCTAAGTTTATGGATTTTCTGGCCAAGCAAAAATATTTACTCTGTAAGGTTTCCTTTTTTGAGTTTCTAATGCTTCAGTTTAATTTTCCTTTTCTATTTTTTCATTCATATATATTTACATCCATATACTACTCCCCTTCCCCCACTTTGTTTTCATGTATGCGACTAAAAATACTCAAAGCAATTTTTGAGAATACTGTTATCATTTTGAAAACATTACTGAGTTATATTTTGTTATACTATTTCGCAGTTGTATTGATTTTTTAAAGTAAAGTAAGATCAATTTTTACAATGCTTTAGAGCATGAAGCTTTGTATAAATTGAACTGTAAGAAGTACAGAAATATACTGTTATTCAACATTAATGACAGAATCCTTTTTTTGTAAAAACTCAAAAGAAGTTATGATCAACGTTATAAAAATAATTAACGTATTTAATTTGAAGTTTTGTAAATGCAATGTAAACACGAGAGTTTGTTTATTGGCTTAAACAAATAAAACATAAAATGAAAATATGAAAGCGATTCTTTTTTCCTTATTTGAATATTTTTCTATTTATGAATACGTTATGAAGATCAAATTTAATTGATAATAGTTAAAATTAATTTTCAGAAATATTTAATTGATGGATCCAATTGGAGGGACATTCTGAGACTTGTAACAGGCCAGTCGATTGTTAGTAATTTCTGGTATTACTTCAATATGTAAGCCTTACTTCTACAAAAGTATTTGACGGGTTACAGAACTAATTAAAAGTACATGTCCCATCACAAAGAACACCTACGAATGACATCCGAAAGTCTGGGAACCTACAGAAATTTGGTACGGGACATTCGTTTAATGACGCTACAGTGCGATGAAGTTTAGAGAATTTTCTGGACCTTGTTACATTTCAAATAATTAATTTATAGACAAATCTATAAAGACATTTAGCGAAGAGGGGTCTTTAAGTTCAATGACCAAAATTATACGTCTGTCTTACTACATTACAGAAAAATATTTCTCTTTTTGGGGACAAGATCATGCTTGGAATATATCAAGATTTGAGTCATATTTTCTTCAATGATGAGTCGAAATTCCTTTCATAAAGTACTTCTTGACTAATACTTAACTGATATGAACTCATCACCAAATCTTCAACATTTTGGAAAGCAATATTAATACATAAGTGGAATGTATCGTATTGGATAAAAGTACACCGAATGTCTTCTATCCGAGCCTTAACAGATGTAGTACATCTGTTATGTAGAGAATATTGAAGATGACTTTATACGGATGATACACTATAACGCAGTATACTCAGGTTATGACAGATTCCGCAGAAATAAGGTGTTTGCTGAACATATTGAATACCTCAGTCTTCCAACTTTAAGAATGGTCGCGGTTGCTAGTGATCATGGTTTCGGATTCGTGGCCAGCGGTTTTCGTTCAGTCGCGGGTTCTAGCTTTGTCCGCTAAAGACCCGCCGTGTAGACGGGGGTGATGCACATTAAATCTGTCGGGGCCCAAAGTCCTCCCATTGGCGTGGTGTGGAAGTTAGGAGAGGGGTGCCAGTTCAGGTGTCCTCGTCACTTCACCAAAGTTCAAAATTACGAGGTCCGTTGCCAATAGCCCTCGTGTTGCTTCTAGTGCGGCGTTAATAAACACTAAACTAAAATCCAACTTTAAGCTCCTCGATTTTCAGGAAATTTATATTTGTTTCCACAAGCTTTCTGCTTAATGGTCATACTCATCGCTCGTCTGTATATATATATAATTTTTATTTTACTATGATATTTTGGCTGTCTGATCGTGTCGGTCATGTGTGTGCAAAATATCAAGTAATTATTCGTTATTCGAGGTATAACGTTTCATATTTAACACCTTAATTTTAGACGCTAAAGAGTATAAACTATTAGTAGTTTGTCATCGAAGAATTAGGAATAAAAATGATCAGACTTTTTGTTTAAGGTAATCTCCAGTTGAATAATTAGTTACTCTATCTTTAGTATTCTTGATGTTGTCCTTTAATTGGCATGTCCATTTCAGATTAAATTCGTACCTATTTTGTCTTACCAAAATTTGTATTATCATAAATGCTTTTATAAGAAATTAACTTTAATGTAATATATTTTTAAAATTGTTTCCAGTGAACTTTTCTAAACACATTTTAAGCCATTATATTTTAATTTTAGACATAAATAACAACTATATTTTCCTTTTTTCAAGGTATCAAAATATAAAACTCATTTGAAGTTTAATTTGAGAATCTATTAACAAAGAATTTTTCCCTTTATGCAAAAAGTATTTGCCACCTCACTTCAAATCTTAAATCTAAAGTTCAAATACATTTAAGCTTCAATAAATTCAGTCTCAAATGCATGGAGATTTGAAAGACGGATTACAAGAAAATACAACTTTCTTGGCTTAAGAGAACACACGTTTATAGGATGTCCTTCAACCTGCATGTAATGGAAACACATCATTCGAATACATTTTCAACAATCATTTATCATACTTCTTTCACGATGCGAAAAATATTATTTTAGATATCACCGTTTAGTTTTCTGAAAGTTCTACCAAAAGGGTTTCTTCTTCTTTTGAGAAACAGCTGTGCTTCTCTGATAAGAACCCGACCACATTTTACTACATTTAAGGTTCTTGTCGGATTTATCGGTACATAATATTGTTCTGAAAAGTATGAAATTGTATAAGTAGAAGCTGTAACGGTATGTATATGTTATATCAACCACACATGGAGTGTATATTGAAAATTCTGTAATTTTATTCTGTAAGATTATTACTTGGAAAGGAGAGATTTCTTTCCCTCCTCATCCGTTATTGAACATGCATTATTGCATTTCTTGGTTTCTATACTGCTCTGAAATATAAATCAATGAAGTAACTGAAGTTTATTACCATCGCATCTGGAAAAGTCATTAATTTTATGTCTTTAAATTGTTTACTATGGGGAGTGTCGGAATCCATTTCTGCTATCAGAAAGACTTTAGTGTGATGAAAATTCTTTAATATATTTTGTTCATATAATAATTGATTATTTACTTATTTTTTATAGTAAACAGAGAAAATTATTTTTGAGTTACATTAATCACATTCGTATTAAATGTTATATAGCTTCTTTCGAAACTTTTAGTGTCTTCTAACTACAAAAGTTAGAAGTGTTCAATCTCTTGTTGTATAGTTTAAAGGGACAAAGTCCCCCTCCCCCCAAAAAAAAGTGTTAAGACCGCGGGTCATTTTGATTACATATTTCATTCAAGCAGTAGTGGCGATGTTTTAATTGAATTATATATTTTCATCTACCTTAATTTGATTCATCACGCAGAGAACGGATCTGATCGTGGAAGAAAAAAGAATTTAAGGAGCTCAGACGAAGAAAGAAAATATCTCTTAAAATTGGCGTGCACGACCTAAAAAGCAAATGAAACCCTGCCAAACATAAGAAAAGTCTCCCATAAAGCGTCATAACTCGCTCCTCTTGGCTGGAATTCCAGAGAGATTAAAGCGACAATGACCCGGGAATATACTTTTGGGAACAGAACTCAGAGTTAAAGAAAAAATTACCAAGTGCCAAACGGGATTGTATTTAAACTGCATCATTGTTGCATCACTTAAATGCAAAGCTATCTAACTCATTACAAATCTCAAGAAAAAAAAATAATTAATGAAAATCAAAAATTGAGACACTTGAATTTATTTACTGTCCCATAGTTTGGAACGAGAAAAAAAATTAATACAACAATTTTACGGATCCAACCATCACAGATTTAGTAGTTATATTATCATTAAAGGTATAAACCAAGAATTAGCAAAATTTTAGAAACGAATTGAGTTTATTATTATTTCATGCAAAAAAAGTAAGCAGATACATTAAAAGCAAAGTAAACAACCATAAACTTAAAAATAAATTATAATCGTTTATATATACTTAATTTTAAAAAAAATTCATAAATCTTAACTTATACCGCAAGCAAAATTATTGTTCTAATCTCTATTATAATATGGCACGATATAACCTTGTATAACCACCTAACGCTTGATTTATTTAATGTGATAATCTATAGAATTTACAAAGAAATGCTTTCCCAAAAATGTTTTTAATTCCATAGAAAACCTAAATCAAGTAACGTTTTTAAACTTAAAAACTTTTGCAATAAATTTACTCACTTAAAACAATACAACCAAGAGCAATAAAATTTATAAAAGAAAAAGAATATGTATCACCCTCTGGTGGCAAATATTAAAATTATTTAACGAAACCAAATATTCAACAAATATTAAGGAAGAAAAGCATCACAAAAAATTAAGCGAAACTACACCCAAGTGTGCACATATATATGTATAATATACATACATATTTACATATGTATATAATATAGATTCAAAATATATATCTGTATTTTCAATTTTCTTTACTCATTTTTAAATATTAATAATAAATCATGTAGGTAAAAAGATGCATTATTGGTATGAAACTTAAAGCTGTCTTTTTTGCCATAAATATTACTTAGTTTTAATAGTTTTAATTTTCAGTTGGGCGTCAAAATATTTTGTTTCTAATTGCTATTATTGATTTGAATTAGAGTTAAATATGCAATTTAAAAAGATAAGTTAGTTCCTAAATTTATTTAAAAGGTTAATTATAATTCAAAAATAATTAGAGCATTTATATATCTATTTATAATAAAATTATCTGTATCAATATAATTATGATCATAATAATGTAAATGAATTTTCGCTAAACTATTACACGTATGTCATCTTTCTAGAATATCCGTAGCTTGTTAAAAATTTTATTGCTGCATTAAAAATAGTTTTTTTAATAAAATATTAACTAAAGACTTAAGTTTATCATTAATATTATTGATTGATATTTTAATTCTTATTTATAATCAATAGTACCTTTACAAGATCATATATATGCATCGAATTAAAGAGGTCATATATATAGCAAATATAACTGTTAGTCTTTTATATTCTTAATACAAACTAAACTATTTTTAATGATAGCAGTTTTTTCAATATATTAATAGTATCTGGAGTAAGAGCTTTATTAATAATTTACCTGATTTTGTAATGTAAGAATTATATACGTTTTAGTGCAGTTTATTTGTAAACCTATTTTTATATAGAGCCATAATTCTATTGTTAATTTCTGTCATACTAAATTTATTTTCTAAATAATCATTATTCATTCCTTGATATTTATTAATAAATAAATTATATTAATATTTACTAATAATTAGATAATTACTTGCAACTTTGTCAATGTAATAAATAATATTATTAAAAGAATATTTGTTTCTTCATTTTACACATATTTCACTATTTTTAAGGTATTAGACTGCACGTGGTATTATATCATGCAATTTAACATTATTTTAGTGTAACTTATTGACCTATAAAAACCAAGAATAAATATATTCAGAAAAGAAATTACAAAACCAAACAAGAATTAAAACTAGTTTTTCAAAAATAAATCTTCAAGGGGTATCTCCGAAATAAAACTAGAAAATAAACAGGATTCCAAAAGTCCTTCAGGAGCTTTACGAAAAACTTTTGTTTCGGAAGAGATTGTTTATTTATTGGCTTTGAATATCCCTTTCTTTTCGGTTCTTATCTGTGCTAATTCCTCTTTGAAGTACAGAGAAGTCTTTCTTTAAAGGAGTTCTTTGTCAGTGAAATTTATTTTTTGTTTCTTGATTGACATGTGTTTGCTCTTGTATATAAGAGACACGTTTTTAATAATGCGTGCTTTCAATGAAAATAAGGGGAAATGGTGGATGGAAAAATTGTCTATTGGAATTACAAACTATTCCCCAGAACATATTCTTCAAATTTATTCTTGGAGGGGGAATTGATTTGTAGTTGTCGTGTTCAAAGGCATTGTAAGATAATGAATAGAAAATGAACAGTGTTTAAGTATATGAAAATTTTTAAAAAAATAAATTCTGATATGAAACGTGAGTGATTGTTTATTAAGATCCCACAGAAACGCAACACAAGGGCTTTTGATGACGTACCTCCTAATTTTGAACCTTGGGTAAGTGACGACAAGCTTGTATCCTCTTTCTAAACTTATACACCACACCAACGCCTTCGAACCTCGATTAGATTTAATATGCTCCGCCAAATGACGGGTCTTCATAAACATCAAGCCTGCGACTCAGCAAAAACAACGTCACAAGTCTGCGACCATGACCACTGCTGCCACTGTGAAAAAGAAGTAAAAGATTTTTGAATTTTATAATTAATGAAGCAACTAAACATTTTAATGAGGTATAACTGTGTAAATAATGTAAATGTAAGAATCTATCGTCACAAATAATTAGACATCAGTTTGAAAAAATAGACGAATCCTGGAACAAATTAATGAATTAGGATAGGAGGTCATCCACCACACTCGCCCAATATTGCACCATCGGATTTCCATTTATTCCAATCAATATAATATTTTCTAAGTGGCAAAAAATTTGAAAATTCGGACATGTCCAAAATACCATCTCTCATCGCAAATATTTTGCTCCCAAATCAATTGATTTTTTTTATCGATCCGGTATTGAAAATATGCAAACTAGATGACAAAAGATTGTTGATAATTAGGATGATTATATCATTGATTAAGAAAAACTTGGTAAAAATTTATCTGTTTCAATTTAATGTAGAAAAAATTACTTTCCGGTTTCCCTAATATAAATGTGCTTTTTTTTCTTAAAGTATTAGAAGTAAAATAGTATTAATATAATGTAGCGTTTGTATTTTCTACAGCAGTCTGTAATATCTGTACCAGAATTTATGCAAATCCAATAAATGAGTGAGTTGTACAGTTATAACATTTCAAGAAATTAAAAGTTTTTATTTCTATCATTTTTTATTCAACTTCTTGATTGATATAATAATGAAAAATAATCTTAAGAGTAATCTAATCTAATCCCTGATGTTAAAAATAGTTAATATGTGGTATACTGAGTTAGAATATATTTTCAGTTTTATATTCATAATAGAACAAGAATTAAATTATAAAGCTACAGATGCAAAAAAAAAAATGCTATTTCCTATGAATACGTGTATTAAGAAATTTTACAACTTTAAACTTCTATACTACTCATATCAAATATAAAGAAAACGTTTCATGCATTAGATATGAGACTTGTTAGAAAAATACTTAACATTTGTGCGAAAATTCTCTTTGAAATTATGTATATAAGAAAGTAACCTATTAGCCAGAAAAATTTTAACTTTTGCTTAATATTTGCGGACATTTTTACTCTTAATAATCTATGACAGATTAAAAAAAAACCACATTTATATATATATATATATATATATATATATATATATATATATATATATATACAGAGGAAATATAAATCTTAAGTTAATAAAACATTCAAGCAATTAAAAAAAAGAATCCAGCAAGCAATTTCAGGATAAAGACTGAATAGGGTGTGGTTAAACTAGTTTTTGGTAATGTGGCATCGTACGATTCTGACACGCTGACCACCGATAATGTGAGACGACTTTCATTGCCCCCCACATAGACGAAACGGTCAAGTATGAAGAATCAAACACAAAGAAGTGGATTCATCCTTCTACGACAAGTATGTGAAGCGAAGTTCCAACGACTAATGGAATCATCAGCTTTTGAAATACCACAAATAGGTCATAACTAAAGTACCAACCTTCCTCCTTTGGTACTTGGTATACTGAATTAGAAATGGCGAAAGTACAAAAGAGCACAATGATTAAAATATATCATTCTTGTTAAGTGGAAAGGAAGAATTAATTAAAAAAATAATAAAAATAATGAAACCATTCATTAAAAAATTCAAAGAAATTGAGGTTCAATCAGGTGAGTAGATAAATAAAACAGTCTCTTCTTTGTGTGTATATATATATATATATATATATATATATATACAGGGTGCCCACTAAAGTCCCTTGAAACCCTCTTAACTTCGGAACGGTGGCTGTTATAGTCATAAAAGTGATGTCTAGGTAGCCATGCGCTTCTGAATGAAACCATCTACATCGCCACCTTGTGGGACACTGCGAAGTTAGCATTCCTATCCCGAAAACGAAAAGAGATAGGGAAAAAATATGATTTACAAAGTTGTTGAGCATCATCAGTTTCGTTCGGAAACACACCTTGTGGACATAAATGCGAAGAATGGAATGCTTAAAACACGTACTTGTTTTTTCGTGTTTTCTTACATAGTAACGTCACGGAATTTGAACGGAAGGCGAAACATTTACCTTTCAGGCAAAACACGATACCGCGATAGGGGACAGTGGATAAATCACGAAAAAACAAATACATGTTTTAACCGTTCTATTCTTCGCATTAATGTCCACAAGGTGTCTTTTCGAACAAAATTGATGATGCTGTTCAACCTTTGTAAATCCCCCCTTTTTTTTTCTTATCTCGTTTCGTTTTCGAGATAGGAATAGTAACTCCGCAGTGTCCCACAAGGTGGCGTTATAGGTGGTTTCATTCAGTAGCGCATTGCTATTTTACTATACCTAGACACCCCTTTTATGAATTACAGCAGCCATCCCGTAGTTAAGAGAGTGGCAAAGGACTTTAGTGGGCACCCTGTATATATATATATATATATATATATATATATATATATATATATATGATGTGTGTATGTGTGTGGAAAATTTTGTTCATTAGTACATTATAACATTTATTGTAGTGCTTATAATTTTCTCTGTGGATGAGCATACAGTTTCACTTAAGCACAGTTTTCACTTAAGCATCATATTTGTTATGAACAAATTATTAGTTTTCGATTAAACTAATAAATTAATTTCCTATCATTTTTTGACATATGTAATAAAAATTACAAAAAAGTTACAAAATGACTCTACAATGAATTATTTGACAATTACGTAACATAATATAACTTAAAGTTCTTGTGTTCAATAGTAAATAATAATTTATTAACTTAAGACTTATAATTAACTGTACATCACAAGCAATAATAATCGTTTCAACATGTCCATGTTATCTATTGGAAATGAAAAACAAATGTGTAAATAACAATTATAAAACGAAAATGTTTTCAATTCAGGGACCCTTATTTTAAAATTAAAAAAAAAATGTGGAACCATTTATAATATTAATCACTCTCAAAAACAAAGCAAAATCCAATTAAATCCGTATCTTTTTACAAAGGCTGAAGAAAATTGGAGGCTTTTAATTTAATAACTTTCATGTCACCATAAGAGAAATTATCTGGAAAAAAATTAATAACCACTCCATAAATAGTACTCAGGTCCCAAAATAGCAGCTATTTTCTTGTTTCCCAAAGCTCAGTTCCTTGCGAACAATTCTTTTTCCCTGTCTTTTATAACCCATTCACTATCTGAGGTAAATGAGATGGTAGATTCGCTTTCACAATCTGGCTCATCTCCATGAAAGTTCTAGGAAGAGTGGTGTGTTGTTTGGAATGTTATTAAGAATTCTATTTGCACACGTTTTCTTATTTTTCAAGGAAAACGCAATCGATTTACCACAGGCTATAAAATATTATTTTTTTTTTACTAAAAAAAACGATATCTGTCTATCATCACAGGGTTTCTGCCTCTCCTGCAGGTCGGAAATCTACTATTCTGTAGCTCGATGAGGCGAGAAAGTTTGCCTGTTCTGTTAGAGTTGCCAAGTTTTATCACCAAGACGACGTAGTGCTGACATTTCTTCCAAGTACTTAAAACTATCTTCCCCGAGGGGGAGAAATATTAAGTTTGGCGATGGAATAATTCAGTTTATCATCTTTTTCAAACACCGCAAAAGTTTATTTAGCGAAGGGAAAAAAAAACCAGGCAGCTGTAATTGTTTTTATCGGAAACTAAGTAGTTTGTTCGAAAATAGTTAAAAGATCGTACCTGTGCGTGTTTAATTTTTTTTTAACTTTTGAGATGTGTAAGTTTTAACTAGATAATGTATTATCCCAGATGAAAATTGTGTGTGCGCTTTAGAGTTCTATGCTTAATTTTCCTACAGAAAAATGACGAGTTAAAAATTCAACACTTTTGAGTTATTGACGACGTCATACATAACCGAAGCTTGTTATAACATAATTGATTTAAAAATTACAAAATATTAAGTGATGGCCTTGTGACCACGGTAGATAAGTTGTCATGGTTTTCGATTCTTGGCCTGCGGTTTTCGTTCAGTCGCGGGTTCGGGCCTTGGCCACTAAAGACCCACTGTGTAGCCGGGGCTGATGCACTTTAAATCTATTAATCCTCCTTTTGGAGTGAAGTGGAATTTAGGAGAGGGGATGCCAGCTCAGATGTCATCCTCGTCACTTGACCGAGGTTCAAAATTACGAGATGCGTCACCAATAGCCCTCGTGTTGCTTCTAGTGCGACGGTAATGAAAGTTAAACTGAAGTAAATCTTGATCGCCTTCAATCCTTGTAGAAAAACGATGCAATAGTTTTGAATAATTTTACTTAAGTTTCCTCTTCAGAAAATATTCATAAAACTTTGTTTTGTTGTGCTATTTTTAAGGTCTTTAATAAAATAATCATCTATCCTAAAGGATAGCAACCAGTCTTAAATTTAAATAAAGACAGGGACATATATATATAATTGTAAGGCATTGAATAGGCATTAGGTCACTAGAGACTCTCGAAATCATAATGCTTACAAAAAAAAAAATATAAAGCTCAAAATGCACGAAAAAATATTTAAAAAAATCATTATTACAAATCGTCAAATGAACGAAAATAATCAAATTTTAATAAAGTAATTGTTTTTTTCAAACTACAACAACTTTAAAAATGTATCCATAGTTTAACTGCATACTTTAATGTAAATTAAGTTTACAAATAATAATAGTATTGCATGCATGTGTGTCATAATCTTTCCTCTGGGATTTGTCATTTTTTAAAATTTGTTAGGTTCTTTATTTGTATCGTCAAGTAAAACTAACTTATACTCTCAATTCGAGTCATGTGGATTCCTAGTCTCATTTAGAAAATTCCTGTTTTTCTCAAGTATAAAGACTTACGGATTGTCTGCCAACGCTCTTTTTCCCTCCTTTCTCGCTTTGCCACCAACACTATATTTTTGAAACACACACACACACACACACACACACACACACTATATAATCACATATATATATATGTTATATATAATAAATGAGCCATTAAAAATGAATTTTAATTATTTTTCTTAGTAATAAAAATGTTTTTTCTTTTGATTTTAATTTTTATTCCTGTACTGTTGTTAATTAATTCAAATATATATATATATACATAAAGTAACGAATGACAGAGTTCTAACTAATCAAATGAAATGATGTTCATTCGTTCTTAAAGTTTGGAATATACATATGGTATTTAAAATAGTTTTCCTTTGATAGTTATTATTTAAACTAATAAGTTAATTTAGTTTCAGTTAGAAATATATTTTATATCCTACGTTTCTTACACTATGCAATTAAAAATATTATTTCAAAAAATTCTTTACGCACAGTCAAAATACTTTAAGTTTACTTAAACATTTCTTATAAAGAATAAAAAATAAAATACTTTTTAACAACACTGCAAATGCTTTATTGTAATGCAATATTACTCTTTTTTTTTCCAGATTGATAATATATTACTCTTACAATATTTGGATGAATTATTGATACTGAAAGTCTTTTTTTTATTGAAGTACTATTCTGATAATTTTATGGATTTTCGAAACGAGTGAATTAAAAAAAAACATTTTCAATGGCATATAAGGGAAAATGATAAATCATTGATACAACGGAGACTAAGATTTTTTAAATTATAAATTCATTAATATTTCTGAAATAATTGTGTTGATAAATATATAAAACAAACAGAAAAACAGAACACTCCAAATATTTTCTTAAATATAAAAAAAATCTCTAACAGTTACGTTATACTAATAATCAGTTTTTACTGAGAAATGACTTATTTTCTATTATTTTTGTTTAATTCAATAATTAATAAAATATACTGAAATTTACAGAAATATAATTGAAACTAGGTAGACAAATTTATTTCACGTTTATTTTATATGATGACATAGAAAACCGTGTGAATTTAGAGAAAATACTTATTTAATATTTATAATCCCTCTGATCGAGGTGTCACATTTATAATTATTATTCGTCAGAGTCTAGATGATTCTTAAATCTCTTAACTTTTACAAATTTCAAATATAAATAATGTTGATACGGAAATGATTGGGTTTTAAAACTATTTTGTGTATTTTATGAAAGCCTTTAATTATATAGTTTTGTGTTCGTATCTATTTAATGAAGTCTAATTTGTATATATATAAGTGTAATTTCGAACAAAATTAGATACATATGAAATGCCAAAATATATTTACAACGATTATGGCTAATTCATTTTTAATGTTATTACAATAAGAGTTCCTGAATTAGTTTATTTCCAAGTGCTGAATAGTTAATTTAAGGATAATTTTTATGATTATAATAATATACGAAGTTTAATGATGGGTTCTTAACAAAACGTATATGATAATGTATAAGAAATTATGCATATTCTAACACACCTTAGTTATAAGTTTTGATTTGGTTGCAGATGTCGAAAAATTGATTGAGGTGATTACAATTGATTTAAATGTGAAATACAGTAATAATTTTTAGAACACATCACTTCTATTTCTTCAATGCATAACGACATATGAATTCCACCACGACGGTTATTTTATGGTCATCAAGATATTCTCACTCTAAATCGAAACATATGGACGATATGATTATTTGTTTCTAAACTATCACACGATTGAGTTTTTGAGCATTTTAATACAACGAAAAATCGTATGTATTACTACGATCCTGCTTCAAAAAGTACCAGAATCAGGAATGAAAACTGGAGTATTAGGAATCTGCGAAATTGGAATAGGGTAACTCACTACAGTTCTGTACATTGAATTTTTTTCTTTTATCTATAAAGTCTTTCGCATCCTAAACAATCCAATAACTTTTCCACCTGATAAGACAATTTTCCCCTTTTTTGTGCAGATGTTCCCTGAAAGCAGCTTATTGTTTTGAATGTTGCTTAGTTCCGGGTATATAATGATAAATCCATCGACTCTAGAAACTCGACGCGGTATCAATAAAAGCTATTTTATGAACAGTGTCAAACTTTTGATACTGTTTAATAAATTACAGTATACAATAATAACATCAGCATGTCTTAGAAATGTCGTCTGTATTTAAAAACATGTGCTTTTTAACAATCCTTCTGCATGAACTCGTCGTATTCTTCGATAGATTGTTTTAGTACCTGTATAAGTTTGAGAGGACTGTTGGGTCAAAACGAAAAGGCGACATTTGATCCCCAATGATTTAAACTTCATTTCATCACCACGAGAGGATTCAAGACCTATTTTAATTTAGCGTGCACCTATTTTAATTAATCTCCACTGTGGACTTAGGAACATTTGGATTTTTGAAATACGAACTCCTTATTCGACAGCTATTCTGCATCTCCATTTACGTTTCTCCCGCCCTTAATTAATGGGGTATCTCGGTCGGATGAATTCTTAATGTTTTCATTTGGAGAAAATAGGAAAGAATTTCTTACGTATCGATTTTGTCAAATGATAGTAATTCAAGAATTCCAAGTTCACTCATTGTGCATAGCAGACTTTTGAAAAAGATAAAAATAAATATTAATATATCGACCTGTGAAATTTTTTTGAAATCCGTATTATTTGGAAAAAGTAAAGTAGAAATCCATAAAAATGATTATTGATTACCTTCATCAATAACCACAATTTGGATGCAAATTTGAATAAGTGCCAGAGAAGTATGCAATTTTAAACATTTGCATTTGACAATTGCCATTTAGTTGTAAAACCAAGTCCTGAGAAATTTACACAAGCAAATATTATTTGTTCAATTCGAAATGCGTAAGCTGTCCTAATATAACAGGCAGAAAAATATATACTTTATTTTAAGTTTATTTTTATTAAAACGTTTTTATGTATTTCACTTGATGTGTGTGTGTGTCATCAAATTTTCGATCGTTAATTTAAACATTTTCCCATCAAGATAGAGCTCTGAAACTTTGAGAATCGTTCTTACTCACCTAATAATACTGTATTTAGACACTTGTGACAAGTTTTAAATAATATTTTCTCTAATAATGCAGTTTAGCCCAACCACTTGGCGTGAATTCAAAAATTGGCACCAAACTTGGCGATTTTTTTTGGTTGAACGTTAAGTCCGTAAAAAGGATCAGGGTAGCCACATTGGCAAAATACCGGCAAATAATTCTTTTCGCCAAGGTTGGTTGGATTAAACTGCATTCCAACCATTTAATTTACCGGATGAATTAATTAATTTTAGTTAGTTTTAACGTTTTTAAGTATTTCACTTGATGTGTGTGTATCAGTGTGTCATCAAATTTTCTATCATTAATTTAACCAACTTTCCATCAAGCTAGAGCTCTGACATTTTGGGAACCATTATTACTTAACAATGAAATATTTTAATATTTGCGATCAGTTTTAAATAATATTTCAATAATTTTCTTTAATGAACTTTGCCACCATGTAAAAACGTTGGCTTTTATCTCGAATTATTTCCTTTTATTTTATGGATTTTGAGGGATATGTTAATATTTCTAAGGAAAATGGTAAATGATATAAATGATTGCATAGTAAATTATAATTTAATTAATAATTGTTAGGTGAGAATAAGTAAATATTAAAAATAAATATTTCATACTGGGTCTGACAAATACAAATCTGAATAACATTCACCAAGAAAAATTACTTATTTTATGAGTACATACATATTGAGAAAAAAAATTGATTAAGAATTATATAAAAAGTTCTAAAAGAAATCGAATAAATCTTTCAAAGCAGAAGAAGTATAGCTATTTAAGAATTATATTCATTACTAATTACTGAAAAATAGAAAATAATGAGTAATATTGTACAGGTATTTCAGTGAAATGAAAATAAATTTAGTGAAACAACATAAATAAATTATTCTTTTTATGTTTCCTAAATACAAGGATTAAGAAATTTATTTCATTTGCTTTAAAATTGCGTTGATTTTAATTAGTACAGAAGCAGTAATGGTATATTTAAGCAATTTAAGTATATATTTTTTGTTTAAGTATTGAATTTTCATTCGCTAATTTGAACATTTATGAACATTTTATTATATTTTGCAAATATTGTGATGTAAGAGAATGCATGGTAAAATTTTTATTAGTATTAAGATGAGGTATTATAAAGTTTTAATTATTACATAAAAAATAAATCCAGATATCTCATTAAGAAATAATGAGATATCTGGATTATTTGAAACATCCTGGGAGAAATGCATAATACTTGATGGTTCCCATGGAAACAAGTTTTCAGAATAACAAATGAAAATTGAGTTTTGGTCACGATTATATTTAATAATATTTAAAACTTTTTGATGCTGAAGATTACTTGAGGCTTCCTGAAGCCAAGCGAATCAATTTCATTACAATCAATTTATAACATTATGTACGATCAATTTATATACGGAATAATATTTTTCTAGATCAGTATTCGGCACCTCGCGAATGACCAACTGGGAAAATTTAAATTCACCTGTAAACAATTACCGGTAGGTATTCTTGGCAAAAAATTAAAGTGGGTGCATCTAACTCTTTAAACTTTTCTTAGATGACATCAACTATACTGAGTGTTCCTTAGACATCCCTGTAGTTTTTTAAATTTTTACTGCTTTCTCGTCATTGCGTAATTGGGTACACTTTGAAAATCCGAAAGTAAATTATGTTTCTTTAATTTCTGAATTGGATGATTCACCGTACTTTATATATTGATAGCAGCTAGAAATAATCGTAAGATAAATTCCCTGGATTCTTTTGAGAATGAGGGAATTTTTCGAATTTCATTGATCGTCTTTGAAGTAAAGCTGAAAGCCATTACTTGGAAAAGCTCCGACACTTACTGCTAATAAATCATTATTAGTTTTTTTGGACAAAAGTAGCGGTTGGAAAGCGGACCACACGACTATATTATGCGAGTAGTGTTGAAATAATCAAAAAGTTTCGTACTTTAAAACTTAAAATATACTGAAATATTTTTATTTATAACGAAATACCGTATCCCATTTAATGAAATATTAAATGAAATACATAAAATTTAATGAAATATCAGATAACTTTCCCTGACGCATTGGAAATAATTACGAATTAGCTATTTTTTTCATAATAATAATAAAAAATAAATTTTTAAAGAACAAGATAATCAATACATTCCTTTAATGAACTCAAATATATTTGGTAGCAAAAGATGTATGAGATAGAATTGTATTTCTTTAACTGATGACAAAACATTAATCTTTAAAACATGTTTCACTCCATCTATTTATTTATTGCAGTTTTCTGACGAAATAAGCTGTATTTTTTAATTATTTTTCTCTGAAATGAAATTGATTTATCCGCTTGAAATTAATTTAAAGGTATTGAAGTTTTTAAAAGTAGATGCTCCAAAAACAGCTCGTCATTAAGGAAAGTCATTGGGGAAAAAATCTGGTTTGAAATTTAATTTTTAAATTGCAGTGGATCTAGCTACGAGATAAGTAATCCTTTAAAAATGTCATGGACAATTTCTTATTACTTAGATTGCAAAGGAAAATTAAACATATCAACGCGCTGAAAAAATTCAAGGAATAACTATTTTTAAGCATATTGGCATTTTAGCATAGGCTTATACTTGGTAGACTGCAAAAATCCTATCAGGCAGAAATGTGATATTGTAGTTGTATAATGTGTTTAATAAGTAAAATAAGTATTGATACTATATTAACTGTTAAATTTTTTAATACATACTTGTAAAATATGTTCTATATTGATTACTTATCATGCATTTGTATTAACAGTGTTATATTTTTAGTTGACCAAGTACGTTGGTATCAATTTGAGAAAATAAAAAGTCTGAACCTATAATTAATATGAGGGTGCCAAAAGCCTAAAAAATGAGTATTTTTCAAACTACAGGGGAAACAGAATATGGATGTGTTCAACTTGACAAACGTCTTCCATGTACAATCTGTGGAGACAATTTAACTGCTCACCTATGCAATGTTCAGCGGCACTACTACTCCAAACATATAGTGCGCCTTTTTTAAAAATGGACCCTGAAAACTAATTGGGATACATTAATAGATGTGTACAAAATTTCAATAAGCAAAAAGGGGCAATTTGCAGTTTTGTGTCCATCAATAGTTCAAGTTTTATTGTATCACTTGGAATAATTATGCTTGATAAACCTTTTACCAATTGTGAGGTTATTAAAGCAATTTTTCTTGTCTGTGTTGAAAAGTTGATCAGCGATTTTAAAAACAAAAAAGAAATCGAATAAAATAAAAGAAATGAAAATTATTTATTGATACAAAATGATTTATTGATTAGTCAGTTTGTTAATTTGTCTGTGGATGAAAGTACTTTCATAAATAACGATGGAAGGCTTGCAATAGTTGCTCATTATATGTTGCTTAGCTTACGGCTACAGCATCCAATGGCAATGCGCGCTTTCGTAACTTTACTTTCCAACTTTTTTTTGGCAGTTCCTATCTCTGCCGAACGCTCAGGTGCTTGTTGCCTTGATCCCAATTATTATAGTTGATTACAATTAAGCTTAACTTTTATTAAAGGATGCACTTTAACTTTTAATAGTAATTCTGATGAGAGGGTATGTTTTTAACTTTAAAACAGGTACCTCGTAATTTTAGCCGTTACCGTTACGGAGTTTTTCATTCTCCAGGTATTCATGTATGAAGAGTTCTGTTTACTTTTACTTATATTAGGTGCTACGAGACGTATTGACATCTTAAAGAAAGTACAAGAATTCATTAAATTCAAAAATGGAAATGCTTTTGAATTGAAGAAAAAATTATTTTCTATCACAACTGTTGGGAATTCCAGCAAAATGTTAGGAACAGATGCTGGTTTTGTAATCCTAAAGCAGAAGGAACGTGGAAGACCATTACTTTCATTCCACTGTATAATTCACGAAGAAATTTTATGTGCAAAAGCCTCCTCGAAACAGTTAAAGGAAATAATGAGCGTAGTGATTAAAATTACTAACACAATTAGAGATCATTCTGCCTTGAATCACAGAAAATTTTAGACATTTTTTGACGCAATTGAATTTGAATATAGTAATTCATCAAAGCATACTGAAGTTCGCTAGTAAAGCAGAGGAAAGTTTTTAAATCGCTTTGTGGAATGAATTAATCCAATTGAAATATTTCTGAGTGAAATCAGTGGATTCCCTCAGCTCAAAGATAAAAATTGGAGCTCGTTTTGTCTCGAATCACAGAAAATTTAAGACATTTTTTTTGACGCAATTGAATGTGAATACAGTGATTTATTAATACATACTGAAGTTTGATGGTTAAGCAGAGGAAAGGTTCTAAATCGCTTTGTAGAATACATTAATCCAATTGAAATATTTCTGAGTGAAATCAGTGGTTTCCCTAAGGTCAATTATAAGAACTGGCTTCTGCTTCTTAAATTGGAATTTTTATCAGCTATTACTAATCATTTCAATGATTGAAATTTGCACTTATAGGGCAAGGAACAGATAATTCTCTAACTTTATGAAGAATTGAAAAGTTTTTATTGTAAGGTAGTTCTATTCCAGGGCGACTCAGTGAAACAAACATTTAAATATTTTCCTTTAGAAAACGCTCATAAAGAAATTACAGATGTAGAAGTAGATATGTTTGAATCTTATATAGATGCAATTCAAACTGAATTTGGAACCCGATTTCAAAACTTTAAAGTCTATAGTCTTTTGTTCAGTTTTATAATAAGGCTTAATTAAATGGAGTATAATGTGTGTTTTGGACCTGCAATATATCGTTTTCCTTGAAATCTGGATATAGAGTAAATTGACTTTCGAAAATTGGGTACAAAGGACATACAAATTCAAGGCTTTAAAAAGATAGCTTGATGCTACATGATGGGTATTACTTTGTTCCAAATTATCTACGAAGAAAAAAGTTGGTTTCATTTTACTTTGAGATTTTGGGTCCAGCTAATCATGTGAATAGGTATTTTCTGAAATGAAATTCATTCTCAATTCATCTACCGAGGTTAATTACGGATAATTCAGAAACATATGTTCCTTTAAAAACAATGAATTATCACCCAAATATCTCAAATCTTACAGAGATATGAAGCAGCATCAAGAAAGCTTTTAAAATGACTATATATTCTTAATAAAATAGAGGTCCATTTTATTTACTAGGTGTTTTTCTTTTCCGCTAACATCTTACGATTTCTTTCAAGTTGTTAATATAGATTTGATGATAATAAATTTGATATTCTATATTTAAAGTATATTGGATTCATCATAACCATCAATATAATTTTTTATTTTCTGTATTCTAATATAATACTTAATCTGAAATAGAAGTGATGTGACTCACAAGAAAAAGCTTTGTTAAAAGAAATCGAAAAATGACCCATTTGTAAAATTTTTTGTCAACCACTGGTATAGATATATCGGTTATTTCTTATTCAAAATAAAAACTTTATGATACTCCCTTTGAGGTACTTTGAAATTGTGTAGAGGTATGTTATAATTTATATGAGTTTTAATTCATGAGGTGAAAAATGAGTGTTCTGAATGTGCAAGACTAATAACAAGAATATTATACATTCTAAGCAATAGTAATTTTTTTACATATGTCCTTCTGAAATTTAATGAGCAACTCATAGTAATACTTCGAATTTTTCTTTAATAACATTATGTACAAAGACACTTCTACTTGCATAATTATTTTAATTGCAGTAAAATTATTGCGTTTTGGAAAGACAAATATAGTTAAAAATACAATAAAAATGTGCACAATATAGGTACATTTAAAGGTAATTACTGGCACAAACTAAAAGTATTTGTATACATAAAATGAATAAATTAAAAAGTGTATACATGAATAGTGTATTCTATTTACAAAATGATTTAAATTCATATTATGTGCTCTACAGCAACCACTTTAAAAATATTTAGAATTGAACAACTTTTATATATAAACTGTACGAAAGATAATTAATATGTATTTAAATTTAATTTTTGAATTATATCAACAAATATTTAAAGCAATCATAGAAGATTTAAGAAAAATCTCCTTTCAATTGAAAATCATGAAAATAATATTTTTTCTTTAAATACAAATTCTCATTCAATTTTACGAATTCTTAAATTTTTTTTTCATTTCTTGCTGTTTTTCATCTTTTATTTTCACCTCATTTGCATCAAATTCCACATCTTAAATCACAACCATGAATGAAATTTGTTTCTCGAAAAATATGTGCGATTTGAAGAAATATAAATTTGGTTAGTGATATCTTATAAAATTTTAATTACTTTCAGGAAAATATTGAGATTTTTTTTTATTTCAAAATATGTTTCTAATTAGTTTTTTTTAAAATAAAAATAAATTGTTTCCTTGTGTATTAAATTGAATTCTGTAAGTCATTTTAGATTAACTGTTAACTTTTCAAATTTCAAAAAATAATCTACAAATTTCAAAAACTTCTTACATAAATGTACTTTGTAATTGTTTATTGTTTGTAGCACAGCAATCCAGCTTTCGTGTTGTTCCACAAATGGAGTTGCGGGGTCCAGTGAAAGATTTACAAGCTGAGGAGGGCCATGTAGTTGGTGGTGGACCAGAACACAGGGGAGTTTCGCCGTAATTTTCTCGGTACGCTTCTTCTCTAAACGTCTCGTTTACTAAATGGCACCTGAAGCAGAGCATTTCTTTGAAAGACCTTCGGAAATCCTGATGAAATGTGACATAGATAATGGGATTGAGCATGGAATTTGCGTAACCTAACCATAAAACACAGCTTCTGACTACATGTGGAACCCATAAATTAGTGAACAGAGACCTTAGAAGTGCAACAACGAAGAATGGTAACCAACATACAACGAAAGCTGTCATTATGATGCCAAGTGTGATAGAGGCTTTCCGATCTTTGACAATAGCTGATATCTTTGGTCGATGAACTGTAGTCACTGCTCTGTCTCCAACTTTATATGCTTCCAAGGTACACATCTTAGAATTGTTTCCCTCTCCTTTATCAATCGAAGAAAGTCGACGATGATTATTAAGTTCCGGAGCCTTCAACTGTACAAATACGTCCAGTTTTTCAGGTTTCGAATCCCATATTGCAGAATAAGGTCCGGTGCCACTTCCACTATTGCTAGGCAGGTATCTTTGTGCGATGAGGCGTCCTTTCTTGTCTGATTCAACAACTCTTTTTGCTGCTAAATATATCTTACAATACATAATAACCATTACAAGCATTGGGATATAAAATGAACTTAATGTTGCATAAAGCTGGTAACCAAAATTTTGGCTTACATCACACGTAGGACTACTTTCCGAACCGTGTTCGTTACCTAAAATAAGCAAGGGAGGAACACTTACAAGTGCTGACATTACCCAAGTAACACCAATACTGACATAAGTTCGTCTTGATCGACGTCTTACGCCATACGTTAGAGGTTTCGTTATAGCCAGGTATCTATCAATGGAAATCATGCATAGGTTGAGAATGGAGGCAGTGCAGCAAGTGATGTCGAAGGCCACCCACATGTCGCAGATGGTGGCACCTAGTCTCCAATCACCGGCTAATTCGTAGTGCAAAGCTAGTGGCATGACTAGTAGAGCAACGCACAAGTCAGAAACTGCTAGTGACACCAGAAGGAAGTTGGGGGCTCTCCTCAGTTTGCGAACTAAGCAAACGGAAAGGCAGACCAGCATGTTGCCAATGGCAGTGATAACAATCATTATTCCTGTAATAAAAAAGCTTTTTTAGAATACTTTTAATGAATAAAATTTAAGAATTTTTTTAAAAAAAACCGATACAAATTGTGAGTTTTTAATATATATTATTAAAAATGATGGAAAGAAATAGAATAATCACACCATACACAACACAGCTCTATTATTCTGTTTATATGGCAGAGTGTAGGCATTAGTCTAAAGAAATGTTTTTGAAATTTTCTTTCCTATAACTCGAATGTACTTTATTAAGTTAAAACATATAAAATAAAATTATACAATGTTTTTAAGGTTTATTAAATATGTCTAATATTAATTTATTCTGTAATATTTGTCTCAAAAATTCAGTGCTTATGAGTTCTTTATTAACTGCTTAGCATAATAATGTATGATATATAGCAACTCCTAATTTTAAATATTTTTAAAGAAATCTACCCATTTCATGCTGGTGAATATGATATAATATTATTTCAACTTTGCATATTTAATCACATTCAACTCAGCTGTTTATTTATTCTTTAGTTCTTCGATTTTGATGTAGAATTGAGATGTTACTGATTAGCGATTCATTTACTTCTCATCTTTTTCCTTTAAAATATTACAATTAATAAAACCGCGATTTAAAACTTTTTAAAGGTTAACAATCTTCTGGAAAAAGAATCCTAAATATTCAATATGTAATGTGCATATCAAGAAAATAAACATGAGTAAATGATTCTAAGGATGAAATGAATTATTTTCGAAGATCATTTCAAAGAAGTAATGATGCATTTGAAGCAAAACTAGAAATTCGAAACATTAGAATAGATGATTGGATGAATTTTATCTTTAGGAATTCATTTTGAAATATTCCATATTATATAGTCTGAATACTATGACAGTCTTAATTTATTTTATATATCATTTTTTTTTCCATTTTCCCAGTTTTCCATTCTTTGTCATTTTTGTCATTTTCTATTGGTTTATTTTATTATCTTTCAGTTTGTTATATTTTTATATTTAGGAAGATTTTTTTTAAGACTATAAATTTTTTTAAACTATTATCTCTAGCATATGATGTTTCCTTCTGTATTTCGTACCTTATTATTATTTATAAGACTTTGCTTCAATTTGAATTGCTTTTGCACAAATATTCCTAATATTCACGATAAATTTTCCTAATAGTTTATTAATGATTTTTAATTCTGTGCTGCTTTATTATATTTCGTTTATTTTACTTTTTACTGTATTTAACAGTTCAAATATGGTAAATCAAATTATTAATTGACTTTAAATTGAAATAGTTAACAATTTACCACCCATAATTTAAATATATAAATCATTGATTCTGTGAGAAACTTTCCTCTTTTTTTTTACGTTCCCATTAGAGTCATAAACTAGATACACGAACATCTGATTTTAGTTTGGAGGAAAATAGTTTTTTTTCCCAATTTTCTCTAAATTATAAAAGAAGCGAATCTGATAAACTAATTAAAAAAAATATTTTTACAAGGGAAAAGAGTCTTCCAGAAAATATATTTCCTGTGAGAGTCTTTTATAACATAGAAGCATTGTTTGAAACTTTACAGCCTTGGTAGTCCGATGGTCACCGTTGTCTTTTTTCAGGTGAGACGGGTTCGAAACATGGTGCAAATAAAGCCACATTGTGTAGTGGTCTAATGCACATTAAAATAAGTCGAGGTTTTCGTTGGGTTGATGTGGAAGAGTAGTATGTCAACTCAAATGTTCTCCTCGCCACTTGACCAAGTTTCAAAATTATGAAGTTCGTCGCCTCGTGTTGCTTCTAAGTTGGATGTTGATAAAACACATCAATAAATTAATATCTCCGGTATGTTAAATGTAATTAAAATTCAAAGCTAAATATTCTAGCATCAATCACAAAGTAGTGAAAGCTATAATTCTTTCCAATTATGTTCTCCTAGTGCCAATAATACCTCTTACAGTAATACACTAAATACATGTATGTTATCAGTAATCCACCAATATTAATAATTTATTTTAATGCAATAGATTCTATAGCATAGAATATCTTTGAAACGATTTAAATGGTAATCTCTTGAAACAATTTCTTAGAACATTATTTTAGTACATAATTTAACTCATATATTTAAAATGTGCAATTCCATGAAAGATTTTTGAAGACAGAATTCAGTTTAAACAATAAACGACTTTTATTAATACAAATGAACAGAGTTGATTAATACAAAAAATTGGAGTTGGATCTAATACAACTTTTCCCTACTCAGACCCACTTTTGAAAAAAAAAAACATTGAGACAAGGGGAGTTTTCAATTAATTTGTAGTTGAGTTCGTTAGAAATTTTTAGCTCCACATTCGTAATTCCAGTATTTATTTTCGATCGGTTTTAGATAAGAATAAATATATTTGAAAGATTGACATTCTGGTATTCATTTGGCAAATTATTGGGTGACTGAACTTTTATTGAGCTTCGACAAGCTGAATTAAATAGTATCGTATCCGGGGCGTCACAGGAGTTCCTGTGATGTCATCCTGTTGCTCGACAACGTCACACAGTACGCAGCCAAAATAATAAAGAAGCTTTCTCGGAAATTGAAGTAAGAACCCTTTCCTTCTACAGTCTAGAACTCTATCTATATGACTTCATATTTTCGACGAGCTCAAAAAAATGGCTAAATAATTTAGGACATTGCTTTTTGGGAGCGTAAAATAAATTCTGAGAAATATTAATCTGTACGGTCATTTATTGGTTGTAATTTATAGATTAACTACTTAAAGGTAAGTGATTGTTGAGAAATACATCATTTGCGGACGAGAAAAAATCATATTGAGTGTTCAATAATATTTAAAAAAAAACATTATTAATTAACGAGCACATATTTTTATTATTTTATATATTACTTCATACGTAAAAAGCAAGAAAATAATACTTCATTTCCAGGGTCTTAAAGTTAGTATTACTTAATTATTATAATTAACATAAAAATGATAGTACCATAATAATCCATTCAGAAAAGTTAGTAATATAATTATATGTATTATTGTTACATGTTTAAACGAAATCAAAATGAGGTCTCTGCTGTGTATACTACCTGAACATTTATTTCTAGTTGTTACATGACTATCCCGAAATTTGAAAATATATTTGAAGTAATTAAAAGAGATTTTGTAAATAAGGCAGTATTGAATGAGATTTTAAAATACTTTAAATAAACTCTCACTTTCTTATTATTAGTCATTTTCATAAGTATCCAAATTTTCATAGTTAAATTAGAAGCACAGTAAACTTAGATACTGAGACTTATAAAGTCATAAATAAATGAATTAGTAAACTCAACTAATATTTCAACAATAGCTAAAATATGTGCTTTATTTATTCACTGACCACCGGATTTTAAATACATTAAGAGAAAAATTATTTTTAGGAGAAGTAAAGTGCATAAGAGTTCATGATGGTCGTCGAGGTGATGCAAATAAATCTTTCAGATTTAAAAAAAAAATATCTGCAAATTCTTTTCGGGGAAAATAGTAAAATTCCTTCTGCCTTACTTACGAATTGAGGGCAGTATGCATGGAATGTGCTGCCATTAAGTGAGATTCAGCTAGATTTTAGAGTAATGAACGAAGTTTTGTTTAAAAGCGGAATGCTTTTAATGGCTTATGACGGCACTAAATTCTGATTTCAGCTGCATGATAAAAATATTTAAGACATTCATGTACAATTTAATTTATTTTAGAAACTTAATTAAGTTTATAGACTAAAAATATATATCTGTTTAATTTCTAGCAGAGAAAATACCATTTTATTTTACTAACTCATACATTAGATTAATTATGGTTTCTTGAATTTTAATAGGAAATGGATCTGGTTGTTACTTTGTTTATCATTTGAAAGATTTGTAGTTTTATCAAAATGCTTGGTTCTCGAGGAAATAGTAATAAACTCAAATAGCTAAGTGATAGGTGTTTTGAAAATTCTCTGAAGAAAAAAATTTTGATAGAATTAATCACAGTATAAACTAAGCAACGACTTGTAATGCTGTTACACTCACTTACACAAAAACTTATAATTCTTATAAATTGTCGAAGATCTGAAAATAAAGTGTATTAATGTTTAAATTAAGGAAGTGAAATTAGCATTATGTAAAACATAATTGCAAAATTTTATGCATATAGGTATCCTAAAGTACGTATTATTAAGTGCCATTTTCAAAACTGAATCAGTAGTTAACATTATATTTTAAAAACATGCAACGGCTTTTAACACCATTAACTAGATTATAGATATTTAATTAACTAGAATTATGATAAAATTATCCATCTTTGTAAATTATGTAATTATGTAAGTATCTTTAATCGAAAAAATTAAAATTTCTAAGTTGTAAATTTATCCTTTAATATCTTAAGACACTACGCATGCAGAAAGACTATCTTATTTAAGAATAAGAGAGATTAAATTAATTGGGATGTTTCGCTGTATTTATAATCAGCTTAAAGTATTATTAATGTTTTGTGAGATCTGTCAAGAATTACAGTTCATGTCAGCGCTACAAGAGTTTCGGTAGTGGATTAAATTCATTCTAATTTCTTTAATACCTCTGAATACTTTTTGTTAAAGACAATAGTGCAATAAGCACATATTAGCATAATTTGAACGATAATATTAACGAAACCCTTGAGCAGAGAGAAAATCATCATTGAATATATTCCAGAAAAATATTTATTTTAATATCTAGTTGAAAAGCCCTGAACATCAGAGTAGAATATTTATTCAGAAAGTATTTTTTATTTCTTTGAGTAAAACATCAAATTTATAAAAACAATACATAAATTTCTTAGTACATTTGAAATTTATTGATCATTTTTATACTGAACAACACATGGACCGCTATTATCATGTATGTTGAATTTAAAAAATGATTTAATAAACTTTCTTTCTGTGTTTTCAAAAAGAAAATATTATACTGTGTAAGAATAATATCAAGAATGAAGGAAGCTACACATCTAACTTCAGGCTAATTTTGAACTGGGCAAAGGAATAAAATATATGGAAACGACGTGGAAAAGAGAATATTGCTCGACATTTTACCACAAAACAAAAATCGTTAAATAATAAATTTTCCCCATGATCTCTCACAAGAGGCGTTAAAAGGTTTTTTTAATATGTCTCTGAAACAATAACAAAAAATGTTATGTTGGTGTTAATGTCATTTAACTTCAATAATAATGTTCTGTTTACTAAAGAAGTAGGCCGTTTTATACTGAGTGATTTAAACAGGCTTCAACGTATCTCAGAAAAGTGTATATAAAATGGAAAATACCATAAAAATATTAAATTATATCCATTGCGATTGTTCAATATTTTGCGCTACTTATAGTTAAGCTGTTCTAAAATCTTAAATTGGTTTTTATTTATCTTATTAATAATGGTTAAACCTTCATTTTAATGAAATTGAAACATATTTCATGACACAATAAATGTTCAGAGAAAAACTTGATCCAATCTCACTACTCAAAATCGCTTATTTTTTCCAATATTTTTTCCAATAAAAGTGCAAACAACATAAAAATGCCACTGAGCATTTTCGCTACTTAAGCTCGTCTTATTTTCATGCGTCCTGTAATATCGAACAACCAGTTCTGTTTATACTCATCAAAAGACAAAATTGCCTTGAGACCGGATGCAAATATGTGCCGATACCGCCAAACTCAAGCTCAATAACTTCTTTTATTTGCCGGAATATCCAATTTCTTCCAAAAGGAATACAAACAAAACTTTTTTTGAGGAGCAGAATGAGTACCTTTCGGGGAACATAAGGTTATTTGAGTTATTTTTCATCGAATGGTTGCTGATAGATTGTTCCCCGTTTAGAATGCATTTATTTTCACCTATACATTTATATCTCAACAAATGCTTAAATAAAGGCCAGTTAAGAAGTGTTAACATAACGAAATTGAAAAGAGTTTATACCATACTCTAAAAATAGCTTTTCATAATTTTTTTATAATCGATTCCAAGGCTTAAGAAATATTTAAATAAACGTTCCGATCACTTTACTTTTTCCTTAACATGACTTATTTTCATGAAAAATTGGTAACACGATTCCTGTTCCAAGAAAATATATTCATTTTGTTTCAATATTTCGCATATCATAAAAAGAACTTTTTATCATTTTGTTTTGTTTTGTAACATGTTAACATATTATTAGTTATTTAATATTATTATTTTGAATTCAAAATATAAAAAGTGGTTGTAAAATAATTATACATACTTTCGTTTTAGTTAAAGGTGTACCATCAAAGAATCAAGTGTATTTTCTTTAAAATGTTATTATTATTAGAATAATAGTATTATGCAATAACGATGACTTTTAAGCAAAACTCAAAACTCTAGATTTAACGAGCAATTTGAATTACAAAGCTTATGACATCTGAAACTTTTTTCATTCAGAAAGTAATTCTGAAATTTTTAAAAGTATTTTCTAATAAATTATTTTATTACTATTATACAATAACTTGATAGACATAAGTTTAAGATATATTTTATTTGAAAAATTTAAATATTTTTTTATAAAGGAGTAAGAAATTATCAGTAATACATAATTCTTATATGTTGAAGATCAAAATAAAAATCGCTAAATGAAATTTGTATTAACTAATGCTTCAAAATTTTTACTTTATCATTTAATTTCGAAGTTCAGCAGGTTTTGAAAAGAAACAAAATTATTTTCTATCAGACTCAATTGTGAAAGAAATGGTAAGGAAATGTGTTTGTAGTGTTGAGAAATGTGTTCTTTTTGAAAAAGGAGAAATTTCTCATATAAATTTCTTTGCTTATAGACTTTAAAATTTCTCTGGGTAAAATGTTGTGATCTTAAAATGATTTCTCTTTTTTAAAATTTGCATCCAAAACAGTTCTCATATCTTTAGAATATGGATGAACAAAAATATACTCATATTAATTGTGTGGACGCTGTTTTTTTTTCCTATTACACGAAAATAATTGAATATGATTTTCCATTTCGTTTAAAATTTTCAAGATAATTTTCATCTAGTGGATAATAGAGTTTATATATATTTAATGACATGTTAGGAATTACTCGTAACTATATTTGACTGTAGTAATTGGTAGGGTGTAAAGAATTTTATCCAAGAAATAGGATATATAGAATGAATATTTACTTCACATGTTTAGCTGAGAGAGAACTCGTTTAGAGATATTTATTAGTTTCAAACTTTACACAGAAATAAAATGATTTATGATAAACAATATTATTGTAATATTTCACTATAGCTGACTTCAGCTGTTGATGGCTGACATAAAATAATTCTTTAATTTATTTAATCATCTCATTATTTACTTTTATTAAATATATTGATGCTGTGTTTAATCTACGGAATTTATAAAGAAGTACAAAAATGATATCAATAGCTTAAAATCATTAATACCTATTTTACATCTTACAAAAATTTAATAAATATCTTTATAATATAGGAAATATATACATTCTAAAACTTGCAGCTTACTGCAGTTTTGCATAACTGCTCTTAAATAGATAAATCCCTCACAGTATATCCATGTTATTATTCGTTACTGAAAATTTATGCGGAAATTAAAGCAGGTTTTTCTCTAATTCACTAGCACTTTTAAGGCATGTAATACATCAAGATGTAAATGAGAGTAATACGCTTTAAGTATTTATCTTTCTAATCATACATTTATGCGTTAAAAGGAGTAAAAGAGTTTATTTTTAACACACACACACGCACACAATGCTCTTCGAGAAAGATAGTAATCAATTTCTAAGGGTGGAGTAACGTTGGCAAACCTGTTTGGGGTGTCATGCTACAGCACAAGAATTAGAAGAACGCATTGCGTTCTAATTACTGGGTTGAAACACATTCATCAAGTTTATACTTATTTCGTAGTAACTGTTAGAATACAAGAGGTCTTGAATAATCGATACAGCAAGAGGATGTTTTAAATTAAGGTTGAAATGTAATAAAAGACCTGGTAAGAAGCCTAAGATATACACGAATTTTAAAATACGTGTTTCCGTAGGTTTTTAAAGATTGTGAAACCTCAAGTTTGAATCTCATCGTGTATATGTTTTTATGACGTTTCTAAAAATTCTGAAATGTTTAACGTTAAGATAAATGGAATTTGATGGAAAAGGTGCATATATTTAAATTACTTAAAATTAATAGAAATTAAGAAAATAACCAAGGTAGCTTATGATAAGAAACATGTTTTTTATATAGAGTATATTTTTATCTGTGTTTGCTTAAAATTTCTTGAGTATTTGAGAAACAATTCAATGGATGACGAAAAATAGCTTAGCTAAGCCACTCGTTTAACTTCTATTTCAAATAAGATAGTTTTTCATTATATTTCGCATAAAATAAATGTTACTTTTCGGCTTCTGACTAAGTAATAATTTCGATATTCTTACAGTTGCGACAAATATGAAAATACTAAACGATTTCATAATTTCTTAAGAATGTATTTCATGGATGAAAGATTAGATGCAAATTTTACAAAGAGTTTTTTCATATATATTCTTCTTAACTGTAGTTTCATTTAAAAGATAAAAAATAATTTTGTTTTTTTCGTCGTTTGAAAGTGATGCTTAGAGAGTAAAATGAAATAACTTTCATACAAATGATACCAGAAAAATCAAGTCAGATTATACTTTTCCTATTAAATTCAACTAATACCACTCTAAAACAAATTATATTCAAATGCTGAGTTCAGTGCAAGGAATTAAGTGGTATTTTTCTGTAAAGTTTTAATACATTTCGGGCTTCAAAACTGTATGAATTTTGATGATAATATGATTTTAAAATACTTTTACCAACATACTGTCGAAAGAAACTACTATCGGCATCAACTATAATTATCGGCACTAAAGAAATGCATAAAACTTAACTGAATCCTATTTTGTTAACCAACATAAAATTCAGATTCAAGTTTTGTATTAGTCACATATTTTTAAAAAAATAATTTAAAATAAGTTCTTTTCTTTGAAAATTATTTAGTATATTCATAGATTAGATGTATTTTAATTTTGATTCAAAAACGGGAAGAAGATTCCACATAAAATATTTGGGGGAAAAGTTAATTCTGAGTTAAATAATTCAGTGTTAAATACATATTATAAAATTATGAATTATTTTTTTGCTTCTAAAAGAAAACTAAACTATGTATAATATCTAAAATATAAATACAATAATATCAATAAAATATGTATCTAATTAGTCATTATGGAATATTCTTTGATATATTGACTTTTATTAATTCACATTCTCAAAAATTAGTTCATATTTCTTAATCCATTGTTAAGTAATCATACTTCGATTATATTACATTCTCTTAATAAATTATGAAAGCATTCCAATTTTTAAAATTATGAAATAAATAAAGGTTCCAATTTTATTGAAATAAATGAAATATGATATTTCATAGATATTTATTGCAATTAAGTTTCAGTAATTTTGAAATAATGTAATAAATGATTAAATTAACAAAAATATTAGAAATAAATAAAAGAAAACCACTTCTAACAAATTATACGACCACTTGTCTAAAAACAAAAAGTAATAAAATTTATATAATAATGATTGAATATTTTTCTGATAACTTGCAAAGTTCTGTTTTGCAATGAAATGATCAAGTGGTTCAGTTGATTTCAGAAATATTGAGCCCATTCTATTACTATGACTACTCCAATTCATGATTAGTATTAGCATACATTTTGTGGCATAATATACCCTATAAATTTTCTGGGGGTTCAATTATAGACTTTGAATCGGTCACTGAAAAATATTGACACACACACATTTTGAAAACCATTCTTGGGTGAATTTCGATGTATGGAAAAAAAGCATTGTTTTGCTGAAATATCCTGCTATAATATGAAATATTTGGACCCTTGCCAAACGTTATCATAGGATCCTATAGAATTGTTTGATAGTGTGCAGAATTCATATGTCGCAGGAAATCGCACCATCCATTCTAATGAAAGACTTCCGAAACCATTGGATTGATACTCCTCCCATTTGTAGACTAACATTTCGTTTCCTTTCTTAAGCCACGCAAATAGTGGACCATCAAAATTAAATTCCTTTATATAGAATATTTTTTGTTTTCACTCATCGTACAATGACAGGATATTCGAAGGCAATTTCAGTGTCTTATATACATGACATTTCCTTAATTTCAGTGTTTTCTTCATTTGCATAAATGTTGTGTTAGTATATTATTTAAGATTTTCTTCCACTAATTGTTATTAGTGTTTTTGCTGAAAAGTTAGGAATCTTGCGAGTGGAAAGTCCTTTTTTTAGTTAATGGTAAAAAAAGTTGCCGATTATCCTGTGGTTTCTAAATCCTTCTTCTTCCAGGTTGTTTTTTTTGTTTGTTTGTTTGTTTGAAACATCTTATCTAATAGCCTCATGGATGACAATTTTAGAACGCTTCACTAGCTTAGCAATTTCTCTTTCATATTTTTCAGTAGCCTTATAAAATATATTTTTTCTCATTTTGCCCTCAGATACTCACTCGTCTTCAAATTAATCGTGGACTACACATTCAAAAGCCTGCACCATTGTATCTCAGCTAATGCGGTCATGAAATACTCACGCAAGTGTTTTATTGCAATTTTTAAATGACGTACAATAAACTAATTTTCTCATGTAGTCTCATTTTAAATACTCTTACTTAAAATGTGCATATTATTTTTTTCTTCAGAAATGCACAAATTTGTTAATGGTCTTATAATTTCTTAACTTACTGCACACATATATGTATATAGAAAAAACGTTTAATTCAGTTTTAAATGAAACCATTATTACCTCAATCTCATAACCATAAGAATAACAACCTATGTTGTACATGACATTTTCTGAAATATCTATTTTCGCAGTTAAGCTTAAAAATATTTCTTTGCATTAAAATTGATATTTAGCGTGTATTTTACATTTTCCTCGTTTATATATTAGAGCCTTCATCAAAATTCCCGAAATGATGAAACAATAATTTGCATACATCCCCACAGAGGTTTCGACAAGACAGCTGCATACTGATTTCCATTTGTATGGCACAAGAAAATATTGGAAAACCAAGCTAGGGAAAAATTTCATTTTTCTCATCTGCTGTTGATGGAGTTGACATATGCTATGAGTCTTCCGGTTCACGAAGAATCATTGTTTGGTCTGCGAGAAAGATGCTGTTTATCCCTGACATCAGTATCCTTACATACGCTAGTTGTTTAATTTTGTATTTTATGCGACGCAATTTCCTTCCCGCTGTCGTTTTTGAGATGGAAACAATCAATACATCGAAGGCCCGAGTTTCTAATTACTGAATAAAAAAGAGGTTTAACTGTTGGGTTTATTGATTAAATGTAGTAAGAAAAATGCCTGACAAGTTATTTTAAGACCTTTTTTATTGTTTGGTAAAAGAAACAAACCCTGTTGGATTCACTATTGAGATTAGAAAGATATTTATTGGCTTAAAATTTGTTTGCTTGTCAGGTATCGTTTCAATTTTTGTTAATATTTTCCAGTCTATTGGTAGACGTAAACTGATGGAAGCTCTTAAAATCAAATAAAAAAGAATGGCGCCATGTTGTTGAATATTTTGTTTATTACAGCTACAGCTAACAAGACAGAAAAATGAATGAAACGAAATGTTAATTAATATCGTGGGTAAACTTATATCATAATAAAATTCCTATTATTTTTAAAACAGATTTAATATTCGAAATAAATAAAAATGCATATGTATTCTATATTGAAATTTATAATTAAGGTTTTTCTATATTTTTAAATTTCGTCAATACATATACATTAATGTCTGTTATTACATAAATTTTACAAATAGATGTTTTCGTAAATTCTTCAACTTTGTTATACAAATACTTAAGTATGAAGAACTTTTCAAAGAGACTTTGAATTTCTTTAACAGCGCTCGAGATATTAATTGGTTACTTGTTGTGATTCCTATATCCATTACAGTGTAATATTTCTGACATCTTAACAACACTACAATACTTGGTTGTACCTTCCAAATATTGTATTGAAGTATTTAATGTCTTTCACCAATATTTTATTATGCTAAACAACAAAATAAAAAAAATGTCCTTATAATTGGTTTTGTGAAATGCTGCAAGAAAATACGCATCATTTTAACAACATGCAAGTGTGTTTTGGGAATTTTATTTCGAGTAATAACATTTTGAGAGCAGTTAAAAATTTAATGAATTTTTATTTTGAAATTCAAATAAGCTTTTGATTTTATACGTTCTTCATTTTCAGTGAGCAGACTTTAAAAAAAAAAGATGAACTGAACCTAAGCTTAATATATATATTGTCTGACTAAATATATTGTATTCAATACCTTGGATTCAAACATATAATATTTTCATCTCATCTTCAAATGAATTTTAAAATCATTCATGGCTATGCAATATACATGCACATTTCTCTACCTAAGATAACAGAATTTCAGAATGAGCTCATCAAGTCAACAAGGCGCTGAATTTTGTTATTCCATTTGACGTAAGTGGAGCTCTTTCTTTGGGAAAAGTGAGTGGAAAAATTTATCAGAATGAAAAATAAAAGACTAATTACGGGAAGGAAGTTCAGAAAAGTAGACTGAAGTATAAAAGAAAAAAAAAAGTTCTAATCAAAAGAAAGGAAAGTGACGGCGGAAAAGAAAGATCTTAATCTGGAACTCTTTTCAATGCTAAAGATAACACTTAGAGAAATTGGAAAATCAAAGTGAGGAGATTATTGTATTCTTTAAAACCTTTTGAATCCCCTAGAATAATGTGCAGAGTAAAAGGGGACTTTAATTTCGAGACACTATTGAATTCTGATATATAAGTTGAAGAAAAATGAATCTTTAAGCTTATAAATACAGATTTAATTGTATATTTAATAGCGTGATAATTAATTAAAAATTATTTTCAACAAATGTGAAAAATTTAAGAGCTTGGTGAATTCCATACAGAGAGTTGCTTCTTTTATCTGATATATTATTATTATTTTAAAAAAAAAGAGATTTGTAAATATATTGTGAGCAATAAATATTTATGCATTTAAAAGGACCATTATGGTTTATTAAACATAACTGTAGATAGCTTACAGAATATCGAATTTTTTCTGGAATTAAAATTAGGCTGTGAAGCATTTTCCCTAATATAACAAGAATGTCCCAACGAATCTTACAGTTTGCTTTCTTATATTTCCGTTTAATGATAATGTTCAATTAGCATTAGTTTTAAAGGCCCGTGGGTTGAATAAAGAAAATCAACTTCCAAAGAAATACTGATGAATAAATTAAGCAGATAATGTTTGATAGGAATACTGTCTTTATTGAAACAGATGTTCTTCGCATCTGAAGAAGCTTTTTATATGAAAAAAAGCAATTCAATATGAATCGTCTCAAAAAAATAAGTACCTGCAAGTAGATAAAAATCAAAGAAATCTTTGTGCTCCATTTCTATAAACCCACTTTCGCAACATTCCAGATAAATAAAGTATACTAAATATGAAGATATGTAGATGCCTGTTAAAATAGTTACCGTATTTGGGTCATCCTTTGAAACCGTTCCAAAGAGCAAGAAACATATTTTGTAAATAAAATTCTCTTCTAAAAATAAATTATGTCAATGTAAATCGATACAATCTCAATTTTTTCTTCTGATATCTTTTTTACAATGGTACGTTTAAAGTATTCCTCAAATAAATTGTTATTTTATTTTCTAAGCCTTTAGAATGAATTTCATCTCATCGTATGTTTTTGTTATATTTGTTGATAAATTACAATGAAAGTCCTAACTCTGATAAAAATGGAAAGAAATACTATTATTCAATGCAGAAATTTAAATAAAATATGCTGAAAAAAGGTAAGTGTTATGGTCATCCAATATTATTTTGAAATATATATTTGATTCTCAGGAAAACTATATTTCTAATTATATTCCATGCTATATTTCTAATTTCAAAATTTTGTAATGAAAATATCAGTTAATCAATATATATTTTATTTTGTTCAACCCAAACATTGATCCATTATAATTTATTTACTTTAGTAAATAAACCCCAACATATGATGTGAATCTCTATGTACTACAAGTATTTTAAATTTATGAAATATGAAATCGAAAAGGAAGGGAATGGTTTTTTTTTTAAAGAACGGTAGGAATATTTACGGAAACAAATTCCATAATTTTATGTAGTTATATTAAAACAGTGTATTTTTTTACTCTACCAAAATTATTGTATTGAACAGAATTCTGTTTTCAAATAAGAGAAGCTATGTTTGAAGCAACATGTATATATCTTATATTCATAAACATTCCTTTGAAAGAGATTCTTTACTCTAATCGAAGACAACCCTCGTTAAAAATCCAATACGTTTCCTACTTATCTCATATATATTAAAGACGAAACATTTAAGATGAGGGAACAGTTATTGCATATTAATTTATGACTAGCATGGATTTTATGACTTTTCTCATAGACGAATGAAAGAAGGTTTCTAATTTTTGGTATATAGATCGGGAACACCAAGATATTAAAATTCCAAGAATACCACCTTAGAATCTTTCTACAATACTCACTTTCTTTGCATTAACACTAATCTGAGATGCAAGCATTTTTTCCCTATGAAATATTTAATTAAATGGAAACCACATATATCTTGCAAAGATTTTAGAACCGAGAAAAATGCTGTTTCAAATTCAAAATAATTAAATAAGTAATATGTAAATTTTGGAGAAAGCAAGTTCTTTAAAGAGCAGATGCAACTTAAAATTAAAACTGTTATATTTTACACGAGAAACTAAGATTGATATTTTTTATTGACTGATCATGAAGCTTAAATTCTACATAAATAATAAATATTCATTGATATTCCCAAATCTAGACTTCCATGTTATAAAAAATGAATAAGTGTTTAGTTGATTATAAATTTAAAATACAAATTCTAGAACAATTTTAGCTTCTGGAATAAAACGCATTTAATTTTTAACGTAAAAGTAATATTTAAAAACGGCAAATACTTTTTTTAATCAAATTTTTGTAATATAATACGCTGTATATGGAAGTCTTTTAGCATTTAAAAATTTATTAGGATTCTTATATACCCCAGAATTTTGTTAATATTTATTAAGTGAAAATCTGTGTAACGTGAATTATAATGTAATAGTAGAAACATGAAAAAAAATTATTTCAACTAAGTGTGAAATTCGAACTAAAATAAAAAATTAAGGAAAGAAAATTTATAAAACTAAGAAAAATGCTTGTCATTCAGTTAAATGTAGTATTAATCATTTAAAGTAGGGTCATAAAAAGTTCATGAATCTCACTTTTTACAAGTGAGTATACTAAAAGTTTTAATCAAATTTGTTCTTCAGGAAACATCGTTTTTTGAATGCGGTTTGAAATAATGTTTACTTTGCATTTACAAGTACAGCATTTATAATGGAAACTATATATTACCTGTATTTAGCAAGCGAAAAACAATATACTAAATAGTGAGCTCCAACGTCAATTGAATACCTTCAAAAAGTAACACATTCTAACAACAAATGAAAAATAATAATTTATCATAAATTTATTATTCAGGTTAGATAAATCCAATAGCATATCAAAATGAAAAATACAGATCTTTGAAAGTACACAATTGCGTTACCAACATTCTGTAAAATAAATTGTACGAATCCTTTCAATCATTCGGTTATTAACAAGTAGAGGTGACTTTCCTCAGAACAAGACGCTATTGAACGATATTTTCTGAAGTCATCCGTGTTCCTTATTAAATTATATTTTGTTACGCGTAAAAATAGAAACTCTTTCGATATTTAAATAACTTCCTTTTTTTATGTACAGAGAATCCAAGATTGCTTTTACTGTGTTTTGATTCTGTCATTGCAAATCGAAATAAGAATTGAATTAAGAATATGAGAGGCGTTTGGACTTAGATATAAAATATTCAGAAATTTTACGACAAAAATAATGCTAGGGAAGACTTGTCAAGGAAAAAAAATTACGACGAAGCAGTCAATTTCGTTATGCGAGCGGAAATAATTGGAGTATATGATTGCTTTTTCGTACTTGACGGCTCTGGCACTTTTTAATCTCATCCGTAAAACGTAATCTCATTATTTGACATGGATGCATTATGCAAGAGCTGGAAATAATCGTACTTTTTTCCTGGTGATACTTTGCTGTGCTCATTGTACTGAAATAATCATAAGCGTTTTGAAGATCCAACAACGTTTTTGAAATTTTATTGAAAGCTTTCTATCTCACATCGTTAGTATGCTGTTTAAATGTGATTCAACTCGATTAATCTTGCTCTAGCTTAAGGTACAATACGTTATTCTGAATCATTTATGAGTAAAGTACCATTATTAGCTTTGCTTTATCTTTTCTAAAATCAGCATTATGAAGTATCAAAAGTGGAAATTAAACAGAATACTAAAGTAAAACACAGTAGTAGTGATCATTGTGTATGATGATACATTTAAATCATTTAAAGACCCTAGTCACTGAGTAGTTATAGTCACGAGATCCCGGCCAACGTGCCTTCTTTCGAGTCGTAGGTTCAAGCCTTATTACCGCAGAAAACTCGTGGCTTAGAGGATGTCGTTCGTTAAATCTGTTGATGCTCAAGTCATCACTTTGGTAAGGTGTGAAAGTTTCAAGAGATGGATACCAACAGAGGTGTTGCCCTCGTGCCCAGGTATCAATTGTCTCAAAATTATGTGGTTAGCCGCTGATTACCCTCACGTTACTTCTAAACGTGAACAATTGATCTTGATTTAAAAATTTAGTAAATTAGATAATAAGCATCGTCTTATACATTTCTGAATTATTATTAAAACATTGCATATTTTGTAATGATAATTTGTCAAACTTTTCCATTGAGTACACCGAAATCTTGGATACCACCTAAACTAATATTTATCAATCTGTTATTAAATTTAACTACGACTCTTTCCTGAACACTTTTAAAAGGTACTTGTATTTTTAGGACTAAAATCATTTCTATTCATAATTCAGTCTTAATATGTGAGTCATTTGTCAATGCTTCAAATATAGTGAGCGTTTATGATATGAGCGTACTACGCTGTTTTTATTGTTAAATTTAAAACATGTACAATACCGCACACATTCTTGAAGTAAACACTTCGTTCATTTCAAATCCACACTGGTGTTCAAAATTAAGACAACTTGAATATTTTGTAGAATTTCATGAAAAGAATTGAATGAAATGTAAAAGTACTGTTTCGAAACAAGGATACAAATCTTGTACGTCGAATACGTAAGCGTATACGTGTATGGGGTGGAACTAAAAGAAAAACAGAATTTATAAGCGCGCGTGCCAAAATCCGCATTTCGTTCCTTGGGCATTTCGCCGAATTTCTTGGTATTATTTTGCAGCAATAGATTAAATTAAAAATTCAAAGAGTAAAAGTGAGTAACGGCCAACGTTTAGATGATGGAATTAGGTGGAGAATTGGTGGGTAGGCTAGGAGCAGGTCAGTCTGAAATCCAGATTCGCAAAGAATTCGATTTAACGCCCAGCGTCGTGTTCAACTTATAGAAACAGCTTAAGGATACCGGATCCGTCGAGAGAATGCCTGGGCAAAGTCGTCCAAGAGCCTTAATGGCTAGAGAAGATCGCCATTTGTTCATTACAAAGATATGTAATAGGGATGCTACAGCTTCTCAGGTCTTTCATGAGTTGTATGTAGCCACAATAACCCGAGTTTCAAGGGTGACTGTTTCCAGAAGATTTCATGAGAGAGGGCTGTTTGCAGGCAGACCTGTTGTTTGAGTCCCGCTTAATTCTGAGAGCAGGAGAGTCCGCTTAAAATGACACAAAGATTATACAGATTGGAGCATGAATCAGTGGGTGACCATTCTCTTCACTGATCAGATTCAGTGGAGCATGAATCAGTGGGTCCCGGGTTAGCCGAACCAGTGATTTTCGTCGTACTTTCATATGGAGGGAACCAGGGACACGCTACCTGTCCTCCAATGTCCAAAAAAATCAACCATTACGGTAGTGGAGACTTGATGGTCTGGACAATCAGCATTTTGGATGGTCGCGCACACCTCCATGTCTTTGAAAGGGGCACTGCGACTCTGGAGAGGTTTGGGAAATAGGTCTTGGAGCCCTATATCCGCCTGTTCAGGATTTCAATTGTTCCTGATTTCCTTTTAATGAATGACAATGCGATGTCACATAGAGCTCAACTTGTCGAAGAATTTCAAGAAAATGAGGGTAATCGCTGGATGTATTGGCCAGCCAGATCTCCAGACTGCAATCCTATAGAACATGCCAAGGACGCTCTGGTGAGCTCTATTGCAACTCAACAGCCCCTTCCGAGAACCATCCAAGACCTGAATAAAGTGTTTCTGAATGAGTGGGACCAATTGCAACAGGAACTCATAAACTCCCTTATTTCCAGCATAAAATCACGTTGCGATTACTATAAATCTGTAAGAGGGGACCAAACTCCCTACAAACCCTTCTTTTTCTATTCTGCAACTGCTGTTTCATACCTTGCGACTCCGATGAGTGTTACATACGATCATACGTTTGTATTATAAATATTTAATGGTTATTTTGTGTATTATATCAACTTTATATACACTCCAAATTCCATTAAAATCTGTCCAGTAGTTCTAGAGATAATCGACCAAATCGAAAAATTCTCTTAATTTTGAACACTAGTGTATATTCTCCATTATTTGGAATAAAATGGATTAACTCAAAATGAGAGAAATTTCCTCATCATTTTGTGAAATTTCCATGATTACAATATTTCATCACATTAACTAAAACACGTATTTTTTTTCGAGAAATATTATCTTCCAGTTGCCAATCTGTCAATCTGGAAGAAAAAAATATTAACCAATTTTAAGAGAACTGTTTGATTGAGTGATAGATTGTTTATTGCCTTCGAACATCGAAGCAAATCTTTGGTCTATTAATAATGTACCTCGTCATTTTAAACCTCGGTCAAATGACATCTGAGCTGGCCCTTTCCTCCTCAAACTTCCACATCACTCTAACGTGAGGACTTGGAGTTTTGACAGATTTAATATGCATCAAACCGGCATCACGGATTGTCAACAATAAAATAAACTGTTTCAGCATAGCGATAGAGGGTACTTTGTTAACACCGGGATGTAAAAGTGTAGTAATGTTTTCCACTTGCACCCCACAAAGCTTAGGACGTAGGGATGTGGTCTGTTGCGAGCTCCCCTTGGGACAAATAACCCTGAGCAAAGAAACAATGATATTGTAATATAATAATCATATATATTTAAGCACAGTTTTATATTGTTTATTATTTATAGGGGGGGTCATTATTTGAGAATTCCATTCTATTAAAATTGTCTGTGTGCGAAAGACGTGGAACACACAAACAAAGGAATCATTAATCCGAAAATGCGAATAATAAATATTCTATTTTGTAAGTTATATAAATGTTTATGAAAATATAGTACAGTTATTGATGGCTGTTTCACTCTGATGGATTTTGAAATATTTAATTTTTTTGGCAATAACTTGGGTTTTAATGAAATCAGTCATGTTTATAGTAAACTATACAAATTCATTGTGAATCATTTAATACATTTCGAGACTATAACGATTCCTTACTGAATGTATTGAAAAATTCAACAAATATACTGGTGTCAAAATTATAATTAAAGTATTTCCAACATACACCTTTATAACATTTGTTTGCAAAACCTGTATACTAGAATATGTTAATAATTTGTGTTATTCCTCACATACTATACATTAATATCCACGTTTAAACTTTTTACTTCTATAAGACCCAAATTTTTTTATCCGAAATCATAAGCCACTATCAGTTATTTTCTTAAAATTACAACTCATGTCCATGAATGTTATTAGTAATAACAGTCATTTTGTTTCTGCAAAGAAATACTCTGGTTTTCAAAAGCTAAGCGTAATTGCTATTTATGTGGATAATGAAGAAATTCTAGGTTGTGGAACGGCGGGACACATGAAATATGATTATAAAGTGGTGATGAAATAAGAATACATTACAAAAGAACGATGACAATTTCGTTTATTATCGAAAGAAAAGAAACAGTTTGAAAGGAAACTGAGCATGAGAGAAGTTCACACTTTAGTGGAAAACAAACGAAATAAAAAGGTGATGCTGCAGTTTAATAAAGTGTGTGGTCATCTCTAATAGTCAATCATGCTACACAACTATTTTTCGAACTTAATATGTGTTGGCGCATGTGCGCCAACGTCATGCGTGCTAATGCAGATATTCGGCTCTTCTGCCAAGTACAGGCAGATGAGAACTTTCTGTGGAGTAGGCGAAACGAGAATTTTCTCTCTAATACGATGACGTGAGCAATAATGGAACTCTAATATTTTGAAGCTCACAATTATAAAATTATTAAAATTTGCTGGGTTTGTAAATAGCTTATAACTAGATGTGTGGTCAAATAAAAAGTAAAAAGGAAACAAGCGTAGCTGGTCCGTCTTTAAAATAAAATCAACAAAACAATTAAAATAAACAGTATGGTATTGTATTTTGAGTCATGGACTATATAAGAATTTCAAACGACACGAAGAACCCTTTTCAGTGCTGCAATGGAGTTTGGGAGATGCAAAAGTCTATAAGTTGTCACTCGAGCATTCCTCGCACATGCTCGAAAGGAATCATATAACTTATGAAAGCAAGCCACGACATGCGTTGGATATTTGTCATTTCAAAGAAGTCGACGGTCAGGCTCGCACGGTGACAAGATGTGTTATAATCCGAAAATGGGAGATTAGGATCGATAGCACCTCTTCATCTCTTTACATTTTAGCAGTCGCGGACCCCATCTCAAAGAAATGGAGATCTGTTTGGACCACACCAGATAGATATCTCTTGATAGAAAATGATGTTTGTAAGTGATGTTTCCCGAGTGAAAATGAGTTCTACGCTCTCGCCAAATCTTTAGACGATGAGAATTGGTGTTCAGACTAAAGCGAGATTCGTCACTGAATATCAAATTGGATCACTGTCACCAAACTCCAGGATTGGCATTACAAACTTCCTTTTAAACGAGCGTGTTTATTCGTAGATGTGAGAGGAATGCAAACTGCTGACCATATAAATAAAACTGATTATCTAAGTCATTTGTCTGGAAGCTCGTACTACTGTGGCGGCTGTGAAAGTGAATCCGTTTCCCTGGTCCACATGTCCCTGTGATGTCGCACAGTTAATATCATGGACGACATAGTATATTAACTGTGCCGACATGGTATTGTTCGTCGATTACCATTTCCGTCAATTTTAAACCTCTATCATAGTCTTGATATTACGCACTGAAGCCCCATTCAGAATTAAAATATTTGGTTTTGTGATGGTCCGGATTGGAGCATTACAGCGATTTTTTTAGGAACATGTCTAATAGTTGTCTTCGTGACATCATCCCTTCTGTTCAATGGTTCATGATGTTCCTTCACATGCAGTCATACAGCCTGAACTGCCGAGTGAGGTGGTTTATTTGCATTTCAACGTGCGCAGACTTATGCGCTTGAAGACGTCCATCGACATAATTCGCATGAAGACAAAGTTTCATCTTCAACAGATGATTCTTCTCAAGACAAACGAAGTGAATTCAATCATCGATTCTCACCCGCATTTTTATGAGAATCATGCTTAGCTTTTTGACTTTTTGATTACTTGTTTAACATGAATAAGTTCCGAAGAAATATATGGGTATTTGATTTCATTGGATAAACTAAATGTATGCGTGTGTTTATTTCTTGTGTGAATTCAATAAATCTTGCAAGTATTCCGGGTGCTTAGAAAAATAGGATCACTTTTGAGTGGAAGTATTGCATACCAAAGCAAAACAAAAATTATCAGAGAATGCAGGATTGGAAATGGAATGCAAAGATTCTAAGAGTAAAGAGAGTTAATGATAGAGAGTTCTAAGAGACTTCATGACAGTGAAAAGAGACCGTAATTCTCAGAAGTATTCTTGGTCGAGTAAAAAAATGACCTTTGACGAAGATGTTTTAATTCTAAAATTTATAGAATTTTTGACGAGCCAGTTTTCATTAAATATATTAAAGTGAAACGAATGAACTGTGCTTCTCATATCGTTAGAATGGATGAGAAATGTCCCATAAAGATCTTTGTGTTATCTTTTACTGGCCAAAGAAAGAGGAAGACTAAAACTACGGTGATTGATTCTGTTGAATCGGATTTTAAGGTGATTGGGGAGAGGAATTGGGCAGACCAAATCAAGAGGCAGGCTATCTTAAAGGAATATTCAAAAGAAGGCCTTGGCCCATCCAAGGCTGTTGAGTTAAATGTGATGATGATGAATTATTTAATTGTTCAAATTGGAAACGAATAATGATAATGTACAGAGAGCAGAGGCGAAGGAAGGAGTGATCAGTGCTCTAGGAGCTAAGTTTCCGATCTTATTGAAGTGAGGGAAGGAAGGCAACTCTAAATGTTTTTGAGTGGAATAATTACATTAAAATATAAGCTTTAAAACTGGAATGTTACAAAAGAAGGCATTGCTTGTAAATATAACTCAGTAATTGAAGAAGAAACCAAGAGATTTGTGTAGCGGGTACATTTAAGGCGCAATACGATATCGCTTTGTATGTAATCTTTTTCTGGAAGTCATGGTGATGTAACTTGCTTTGTTTTCCTACATCACTCAGTCTAATGTATGATAACATTTTTCATAGCAATAGGTGTAGATTAAGTTTACGATACTAAATTAAAAACAAAAAAATATTGTAATTCGTGTTTTTTATTACAATACAATACAAACATTATTTTATATCGCTTTGATTTTTATTCAAAAACTTGTAATTAGACGTTTTATTTTTTAGTTGAACATTGAAGCAGCTTCAGGGAGAAACAATATTTCGTGAGCACATATTGCAATCCACGGCCAGAATATTATATATATATAGCCCATTACTTACGAGAAAAATGCTCTGCGTTCAGTCCTATTTCGCGTATAAATTGCACAGTGGTATTTTCTGTTACAGTAAACTGCTTCATCCTGTCATATATAAGAGGTGCGAGTAGCTAAACTATAGAAAAGTAATACAAAGTTAACATCAGTAGCTCGTATTCATTACAATAATCAAGCATTTGCAACTGATTTTTTTTCTACACTTAGATGACATTTCCATGCGGAATCTTTTCCGTATGACGTTTTCATACATTGTATTTTACATCCTCAACTTACAACATGAGTTAGATTGTAATGTTTAATAACTTGACCAAATTTATTAGAAGTATTGCGTTTCATTTCAGACCATTTATTCTATTACGATAATTGCTTCTTGTATGTTAACTCTTCCTAAAGTTAATCCCACAGTTTTTGAAACATCCTGTTAACAGGTATTCTATCTGAAGTAAATATTTAGGTTTAGTGGATATGAAATATCTATAAATATGACGTTGGATTATTCACCGTTTTTTCTTCATTAGCCATTAGGACTTACTGTAATTTAAATTGCATAAAATTCCAACTCCATTCCAACCAAATGAAGAGGGATTATGCAAATTAGAAGAATATAAAAAAATTAAAAAATTTTTAAATTGGATTAAGGATAGTGATATATAAGCGAAACAGAGAGTTAAAGGGAAAGAACAGACAAATGTTAACGAGATACTGGTAGATGTTAGTAAAGTAGAATTTTGAGTAAATTTCTATAGTTGGTAGGTTGTGATTGAAATCAGTTTGAAGTCACTCAAGGTTCGAGAAAGTAATCATCGGAGTTGAAACCCCGTATATTCGAGAAGTACTTCGCTCGCTTCAAGTGAGTTGGTAAGCTAACAATTTACTGTGTAATTCCAAGTTTAGAAAGGTAAGTTGAGAAATATTTTAGAGAGAACACTCTAATAATCTGGGAAGATAGTGAATAAATTTCTACTGCATTTTTGATGTCTCGTGAATTAGATTTAAGATATTTTTGACTCTTTGATTAAATTTTACGATGTCTGTAGAGTTAAATGATGAAGGGGAGGAGCTACATAACATTAAAATGAGATGCAATTCTGCAAGTAAAGACAGAATTTAAGACAGTAAAAGTAGGTTTGAAAGGTCAATGATTTAAATAACTCAACTAAAAAAACGATTTTTCAAAATAAATGACACGTTAACAGTTATATAGCATAAAAGTTGATGGGATGCAAATAATAAATGAAATGCGTGTGACTTAAAGATTAATAATCTTATGTATTCTCAGCATAGCTTAGCATATGCGTGATTTCAATTAATTACTTTTCAGCAAATCACATGCGAATGGCTTATATGAGCATGGTTTCATTAAATATGACACGAGAAATTGATTTTTCTAAGTCCACCTAAGCTAAATAATACATTAAGTAGTTACTATTCTCACGAATAAAGGTTAATGGCATTTGAAACAAAAGTTCCTCAAAATCAGATTTCTTAAATTTTATAATAAATGCGCAGTGAATCTGACATGTGTATTTTCAAGATTTTAAATGAATTAGATATTACTTGTCAAATTATGATTTAATCTTCACAAAACGGATCTTTTGCTTACATTTTATAAATTTAAATTTTATTGTAATTAAATTCAGTACACGTTCCAAAAATATATCAAGTGTTCCACAATTATTTCTTAAGAAAATACTTATATTTAAAGTAAATAAAATTTTTTGCAATGCCTAAATCTTCATGAATAAAATGTAGGTTATTGAAATTTTAAGCTCGAATTTTTTTTAGTTTAGTTGATATTAACGTTGCAGTAGAAGCAACTCGAGGGCTATTGGAGAAGGACCTGTTAATTTTGAACCATGGTCAAGTGACGAGGACGACACCTCAGCTGGCACCCCCCTCTCCCAACTTCTATCTGGAGGACTTTGCATTTAACGTGCATCAACCCCTGCAACACGGCGGGTCTTTAGCGACCAAGGATCGAACCCGCGTCTGAACGAAATCCAATGGCCACGAATCCGAAACCATGACTACTAGGCTACCGCAGTCACTAATTTTAAGCTCAAAACAAAATAGTTGAATAAATATTTTTGATTCCAAATCATTCCAATTTAATTGTGCATTTACGGAAGATGTTTCAGTCAGTGTAATGTGTTTGTACCTATACATGAGTTTGTTGCAAAAGCCTTTCTCATACGACTTAAATAAAAATAAATGTATCGTATTCCATAAGAGCATAACGTATGTATCCCTGGTGTAAATTATTATTTTTCAATTACAAAGAAACTTTATGCGCTAACTTTAAATAATATGTCACCATGTAGTCGGGGTTGATGCACGTTAAATCCGTCGAGGCTCAAAAATCTCCCGTTGGCATGGTGTGAAAGTTAGAAGCGGGAAGTACCAGTTCAGGTGTCATCTTCGTCACTAGACCGAAGTTAAAAACTACGATGTTAGTTGCCAATGAAATATATATTGATATGCATTCCAAGAGAAAGAAAGAAAATAAAAACGAAAATTGAAAAATTTCAAGTATTAGAGCTATGACGTCACACTCTGAAAACAAATTGTTAGATTTTTTTTTTTTTTTTTTCCCCGGAATTATGTTTTGCATCCTGTTCTTTGCTCCAACGTGTATTGTTATTTATTTCCCTTTATTGTTGAAAAATGTTTAAAAAAAAAAAATTCTTCTTGCGAATAAATGCTAAGTGCGTGAGTGATTGTCTCCCGGGAGGGCTAAGGTCATTGGGAGAGCTCGGTTCCCTTGGGCATTCTACTAATAGCTCTCGTATTGAGCCTAGGGTAACGTTAATTAAACTATTCAATCAATTAATTGAATACTGCGTTTTAAATTAAATCAAAGTGAATGAAGTGTTCAAGTACTACATTATGATAATACAGTCTAACTGCCATAGAAATTTGCGCACCAAAAAGAAAGAGTGTGAATGTTACGAAACTTGACGTGAAGGTACGTGTCAGGAAGATATCTAAATGATTAGACATGCAGCGTGATTGCTCATTGCGTAATGCCACCAGAGGGCGTTGAACTTCGTTCCCCTTGGAGTATAAAACAGGAAAGCAGACCTTGTTTCCATACATTTAATCTGTTGAAGAGAGGTGCTTTTTAATTACACATACCATTACAATGCCATCGAAAACAATAAGAGCAGATGTCAGAGTTCGAGAGGGGAAGAATCATAGGGATGATTTAAACCTGGCAGTCAGCTAGGTGAGCACCTCGCCACCTTGGCCGTTCTTACTTTACTATAAAGAGATGTTGCGACCAGTGGTCTAGACATAAATGTGTTGCATACCAACCAGGCTCAGGACACTCTCGACAGACCTATAGTCGAGAAGACCGTCATATCATACGACACTCACGGATAGCGCCAACTATCTCATTGTCCGCCATCTTTATACAGGCAGCACCTTCACTACGGACCTCTGTGTCTGTTTATAGCATCGCAAGGAGTCTGGCTGAAGGACAATTACTATCACGGCGCCCATTACGTGTACTGCTATTCACACCCATGCACCGTCGCCTCCTTTTGGAGTGGCATCGCCTCGAAGGGATTGGAATGCAACCGAATGGAATCAGGTCTTCTTTAGCTACGAATTTAGATTTAATTTCGGCTGTGGTGACAATCGTGTTCGTGTGTGGAAGCCCCGTGGTGAACGTCTCAATCTTGCTTTCGCTGTACTATGGTACACCGCTCCCACAACTGGTATGATGGTATGGGGTGCTATCGCATACGTTAGACCGTCACCCATGATATTTATCTATGGCACCACGCCATCCAGAAGTACGTTCGTGACATTCTTCAGCCTCATGTGTTGCCACTCATGGCAGGGATCTCAAGAGTAGTTTTTCAATAGGACAATAATCGCCCACACACAGCGAGGGTTTAACAGGACTTCCCCCGCAACATTTCCAACCTACCTTGGTCAGCTCGATCCCCAGAATAGACACCGATCGAGCATATCTGAGAACTTTTAGGATGGTAAGTTGGATAGCCTATGAGTTTGGTCGAATTAAAGTCATGCTTAGAACAACTGTGGTACGAGATATCGCAAGATCTCATTCGATACTTGTATGCCTCAATACCTGACTTTATCATATCATGTATTAATTCTACCGGTAGTCCAGCAGGGTACTAAGACCTCCATTTATTTGCAATTTTTCCTTAAAAAATGATTATTTTGCTTTGATTTTGTAATCACTTACTTATATCAATGTTATACTTACGTATGTACAATTTCGTTTCAATCTGACAACTCTTATTTGATGTGCAAATTGTTATAGTAATTAGTATATATATATATATATATATATATATATATATATTAGAGTGTATGCGGAAGGGTGTGTTTATTGTATTATTATTATTATTACCATAAACATCAAATATATTGGAAGTTGTAATGAAATTATTTTTGTGACAGCTTTTTTCTGTTGAAAGAGTTTCAGAAGAATTTGAAACTTTCGATAGAAAAGAAAACTAAAATATGCAATGTACACAAACAAAATATATTGTTGTTTTAATAAAAATGCATCAGTACAGTAAAAATTCTTCTTTTCTGATATTTCTTCTTCTAGAGAACAATCAATTTCATTACCATTTCACGCAAAAGTTTTTTTAACCATCCTCTTATTGATAAGCTGAAAAAATGGGCAGAAATATAGATTTGGCAATATTTAGTAGATAAAATACAATAATTGCTTTTTATTAAAAAAAAAGTAAATGTTAAATGTGAAAAGAAGTATTCGCATTTTTTAAATTTATCAGATGTTAATTTTCACATTTTACAATAATAAAACTCATTTAACTTTCTCCTATAGGATTGATACTATATGTTATGTTTCTCACAAAAGAGTATCAATTTTTCAGGTCTTGCATCAATGTTTTGAATCTTAAGGAAATGCATTAGGAATGACATTTTATTGACTATCACGTTATGAATTCTCTACAGCATATCAGTATCTCGAAAGATATTGTTGCCTTTTAAGAGCCTTCCCATGTTTAGGGAATCATATATTTATGCACTTATCCTCAATACTGTTTTAGATTTCGTAAAGTCTAGACGTATCAGAAACCTAAAAGTTGAGCAAAGTTTAATCTCACTTTGTCCTAGAAAATTTACTGAAAGCTTTTCAGATAATTGCTTTTCAAATTTTAAGTATTCACATAGGTTTGCGATAAGGATTATTTATTATTTTTGAATAATATATTGATATTATTTAAACTTTATATATCAACTTTTTGTCTGAGCAATAAATGTAACCAAACTAATGCTTTGTAAAATTCACTTCGACATTGTCTTATATATGTTGAAAGGAATTCCGTTTTTACATAATAGTATTATTTAGTAATAATTAATCAAATTATGCAGTTAAAAGAAATACAATTTATAAATTTCATATTAAATGAATCCATTATAGTAAACGTTTGATTCTGAACAAGAAAGGTGAATATTTGTAATAAGTACATATTAATCATATTATTTAGAAAAATAATTTCAATTTTGTACTTGAATACTTACATTTACCTTACCAACATTCATTAGAATGTATTAAAATATGCATAAAAACCGAAAACTAATTTTAATGTGCGTATATAATTATAGTAACAATTGATTAATACAATAAAACTTAAAAAAATGATAAATTAGATAATAATTATGAATATTCAAAGAGAAGACTTAAGCAATATTTTAAAAAGTATTTATTAAATTTACTAGCATAACGAAATTTTTATGAAAACTTTGGAAAAGGCTCATGTAATACCATGATTTATTTTGACTTTTATGTTCATTCGCTTAGAAATATTTACTTGAATAAATCTTTATTAAATTGTTCTAGATTTAAGGATTAAAAAAATTAAGTATAATTACAGAACTTTATCGTTATTTTGAATCATTTAGTAAGAAATGAACCGTATAATTTTCTTAGTAACAGCTGATAGACTGGCACTGATAGATAGGAAAATAAAACACACAATATAATAATTTGTTGCAGAATTCGAATCAATGGAGATTTGGGTGATATTTATTACAAATTAAGAAATCGAACAAGTCAGACACTACTACGGAATGGAAATTAACTAAAACATGGCTCCATAATATACTCTATAGAATAAAGAAATTTTACAATCAAAAATAAAACTAATTTCAATAAATGTTTCAGCAGGAGGATTTTTTGGATGCTAAACGTATTAAGAATAATTGGAAATTAATTGATAAATACGTGCTTGTTTTAATAATTCAACCTTTTAAATCTAAGAAGATTGAAGTAAAAGTTTCCTTTAAATGCGTCGATATCCACCTAATTTGAAATAATGAGTTATCCTCTGCAAATTAAAAAAATCAAAGCAAGCGTTCATAAAAACTAAAAAATAAGAAAAACTTGTAATTTTTAATTACTTGTAATGTATAATTTTTAAAATACACAGAGAAATAAATCTGTTGCAAAGAAGAAATTATTGATTTTGTTGATATAATCATTATAAAATGAAAATGAAGGAAAGGCCAAGACAAGACGGAAAATGCACTTCAAAATTATAGTAAATAAAATAGCAAAGAATAATGTTAGAAAATAATTAAAGAATTCGTGTTGCCAGCTATAAGCAAAGAAACTCTCAATAAAATTATTAAAATTAGTGTGTACTCAATGAAGATTTGTCAGTTAAAAAGAAATATCTAATTGAGAAAATGTTAATAACAGTAGATCTTTAGTTTAATTTAAATATTTTTAATCGTAGAAACTTTTTATTAACTTAAACTTAATTTTGTAACATTTAGCTTCGTAAGCTTTCAACTAACTTCGATTTGATTACATTGAAATTTGAAAATATATAAATAGTGTATTGTTTCATTGTTTATATTATTAATTTTTTAAATATAAATATTTGTTTTAGATGTGATTATCAATTAATACGTAAGCAAAACTTAAATACTCTTTTAAACTAATATATTCATAGAAAATGCTATTTTTATGAATAAGTACTACTTGACTTAATGAGTTTTTTGAAAGTACATAAGCAATAGGAAAAATATAAGTGTATTTGGATATTTTTATCATAAACTCTTAAAATATATTCCTTTCTCTCTCTCTTGAATATTTAGAGCTCTTTACACAATAAACACGAAGAATGTTGTTAAAATATTTTGAATATTTTTAGAAACATAATCCATAAATAAAAGTATCCAGTATAAAATAGCAAATCCTTTGCAAAGCCTTAGAATTTAACAAAAGAAGACATTTTTCGGCTTTACTATGAAAAGGAAATGAACAAAGAAAACTACAGAAGTTGAAGGAAGTATTTGGTGAATTTTTTTTATTTCCTTTGAATAATAAAAATTATTACGTTCGCCCAAAATATTTTATAAGAAAAAGCAGGAACATAATTGAAGTCAAATCTTAGAAAAGTTGTCCAAAGCAACTTAATAAAACTGTAGTAGAGAGCTATCTTTAAAATAATTGTTCTGTGCTTTCTTTCAGAAAGAATATATAATGTTTCTAAGCATAAAAATAGACTTCATTACTTATTATTGCGAATGTTAGAAAATACTTAAAAATATTCAATGCTTGAAATGCTTACGAATGTTGAAACTTTAGGCTGCAAGTTTTATACTTTTTTCTTAAAAAGTAATTTTTTTCGTTTGTTTCCTGAAATCAAATAGCTTAGTTAGAATTCTCTTTGCAAATTAATAGTACCCCGAAACAATTATCATTTTTAAGGGTGAAATTTTTTTACATTGCATATATTTTTTGTAAGGAATTGTACTCTGCATCACATATAATTTTATTAAGAATTTATTACTGATCTCTAGATTTCTAAAAGTAACAATTCAGTATTAATACTTTGTTAGGAATTCGATAAATTTATAACTTTCTTTTATAAATTATTTAATATTATTTTTCTTTATACAATTGTAAAAATATTCTCAACCTATGATAAACATATATAATGAGTGAAAAAAAATTTGAAGAAAAATTGAATATCATAATATAGAAAAACATTACTTAAATTTCAATAAATCATATATTTCTTGACATTAATATTTCAAATTGTTATAATACGGATCAAATATTTCACTTTCTGTTAGATTTATTGTGTTTAAAATATTTCATATAGTTATCTCTATATTCTGATGAAAATATAGCAAATTCACGAAACCATGAAAATTCTATTTTTTTTAAAAGGAACACAGATATGACTAAACGCAATTTTTATAAGTTTTAAAATGTGAGAGAAAAATGTATTTTTAATTCAATTCTGAATAGAATAAATTGCATTGTTCAAAAATAATTTGAAAAATTCTCTCGGATATGTTTCAACTTTACCGTAAAAGAAAGAAGATGAAAACTTTTGAAAACAGTTTTCAAACTTTCAAAAGAAACTTTAACAAATAGAAAGGAAATGCCGGTAAAAAAAATTGAAAAGTAATTTTACTTCCTTGGGTGGAAAAGTTTAAGAACTCAATCTATTAAAATCTTTTCACCTCTATTAATAGATAACCTTCCTAACAGATGGCGCTACAAAAAATCCTGATTAAGATTTTCAAAATTTATTTATGATGCGAAGCAAAAAAAAAATTATCATCCAGTAAGGAAATATAATACATATTTGGTTTAGAATTTATACTGAACCGCGAGAGGAATTTTTATTTGTTTTTTGATTGTTTTTCTGATGGTAGTGATCATTACTAAAAATGATGAGAAATACAGTAAGTCACATAGATACATAAAATACAATTGCTAAGAAAGAAGAAAAAAATATCTCTCTGTCTTAGCCAACAAATTAAATACTCTCCTTGTTAATTAGATATTTGTTTAAGTTTGATTTTAAATACTATAGTAGAATTTTTTTGTAATTATATATCCATATATTTTAACTTATTAACGAAATTAAAATATTTTAAGTAATTCTAAAATATTTTACTTATCACATATTCTATGATATCTCATTTTAATTATATGATTTCTGATGTATAAAATAATACTTAAAAATGTTAAATTCTGTGTGAATGATATGGGTAATTAAGAGAGGATTGTAAATTGGTTTATTCAAGTTAATATTCTAAATAATAAGGAAGCTCATAATTCAAAACAATTGTGAATAGACAAAGTTAACATCAGAACTCTCGTAACACATCATCATACCACAATACGATTTTGAAGTCCGTTGAGATCGGCAATACTCGTATTAAAAAAAGACATTTTTACAATACAGTATTCATAAAATATGGATTTGAGAAAAGAGCTAAAATCCTTGTTTAATTAATTACAAATAAATTAATGTTAAATTCTCTTGCACAGATACTGCCACCGTGTACAAAAGAATTTACTTTGTGAAAGATTTTAATCATTTGATACATATGATAATATTTTTGTGTCAATGAGGTTCTCCAAACAAAGTATACGATATTTTTAAGCAGTGTTATGCTACTTCACACATTCACATCACTGATAAAAATTTCATCAATCAGGCAGAACCAGTAAGTAATTTTTCGTCCAGTTCAGCATTATCAAAATGGCTTAAATGTAATCTAGGATTTATGTAATGAAATGAAACAAAAAAAATTATAAAAATAATCGTTTGGGTAGTAAATCAGTTGTTCATTTTTTTAAAAGATTTTACTACTGCGACTAATCTTCCCGCAATTTTATTCTTCCTGAAGAGGAATTTTGCATTTAAACGATAGTTATTTAATCAACTTTTCTGCAAAATATAATTATTGTGTAAGATTAAACAAATCATTATTTTAATTTTAAAAAGATTTTTGACTAGCATAAGATACGGTTTTAAGCGTTACATAAGATTTTTAAGTTACTTTCAGTAACTTTTCGTATGAAAATATTTTCTCATTTTTTTCATCAGTATTAACAATAATTCGTACTAAATATTATAAATTATCATTCACTCAAAAAATGATTCAAACTGATTAAATAATATCCATCAGGTGAAAATTTAAATGTTCAAGGTATGTTTGAAGTGATATGGATTTTATTGACATAATAAGTAAGGTAGCAATATGTTTATCAATGTCAAGCGAATTTATGCATTATTAAACGGGCTTACAGTCTTCCTATTAATAATAGCGTCCAATTAGCTTCATAAGGAATTTATCGTAATAACTTTTACACAACGGTGATCTGTATTAATAAAAACTTTTAGAAATCATAACTCAAAATACACTGAAACCGGCTTACAATGCTATTAAACATTAGTATTCTCTCCAAATCAAGCATTCAATTCTAATAGAGAACAATGTAACCGATATTATTAAGTTTATAAATTTCAATATAAATGTAATTCCCATTTAATTAATTAAGATATAAATATATGTAATCATGTTCTTAGAGATAAGATAGGGAGATAAAGTTGTTTAGAACTCTGCTTATAGTAGTTTAGTAGACACAATTTCAGTCTAGAATCATTTAAACGAACTTATTTAAAAATAAACATCAGGGGATTTTATATCAACAACCAACAAAAAGGAGGTAACCAACAATTTTTGACTAGTATGGTCTTTGTTATGTGACATTTTTGACAGAAAACAGCTTTCCCGTGTATATCGTTTACAATGAATTTAGAATAATTAAAAAATAATAATAACTATTAATTCGACGATCATCGCTTTGAAAATATTACTCAACAAATAATTTTATTGAGTAAAAATTCTTCATACGTATTCTCCATGACTAGTTCTATTATTTTAATGTGTTAGTATACTCATGGACGAAAAAATTAACGCACTAAGAAGGAGTCGTCAAAATGAAACGAAATTTTACACAGGTAATGACTACTTTGATATAAGTAAATTATTAGAAAATCAAAGAAAAAGGATCATTTATTTCACAGAAAAGGGCAAAATAACGGAGAATTTATTACCCTGCTGAACCCCCTGTAGCGCGAATGCACGATGCGATACGATCGGGGATTGAGGCATACAAGTTCTGTATGATGTCTTGAGACATTTCGTTCCATATTTGCTGTAACCTTGCCTCTAGTTCGTTCAAACTCGTGGGATGCCCAGCTCGTGATCCCAAATTATCCCGGATATGCTCGATTGGAGACAAATCTGGGGATTGGGGTAGCCAAGGAAGGGTAGTAACAGTGTGGAGACAGTCTTGTGACACTCTTGCCGTGTGAGGCCGAGCATTGTCTTGTTGAAAATGGCTCCTGGGAGCCGTTGCATAAGTGGCAACACATGTGGTTGCAGGATTTCATGGACATACCGCTGGGCTGTCATGGTGCCACTGATCAATACTAGGGTGACCGTGTATTGTAGGCAATAGCACTTCTTACCATCACACCAGCTGTGGGAGCGGTGTGTCGCTGTAAAGCAAAGGCAGGATTGAGGCGTTCACCCTGGGGTCTCCACACACGAACAAGTTTGTCATCACTGCTGATATTGAATCTGGATTAGTCGCTAAAGACGACTTGGTTCCGTTCCGCTGCAGTCCAGTTTCCTCGTGCGCGGCACTACTCCAAATGGAGGCGTCGATGGGTGGGCGTCAAGGGCAGCACACGTAATGGGCACCGCGATCCCAAATGTCCTTCAGCCAGGCGCCTTCGTATGGTTCGAGAAGACAAAGGGGCCCTAATGAAGGTGCTACCTGTGCCTGGATGGCGGCCGATGAAGCAGTTGGTTGTACGCGTGCATTTCTTACTATGCGGCGGTCCTCTTTGACGACTGGTCTGTCGAGGGCGTCCTGAGCCAGGTCTTCGTTTAAATGACATCTCTCGTATCCACTGGTTCCAACACCTCCTCACAACACAATTAGTGCGGCCTAATTGACGAGCTACTCGCCTAGCTGACCACCCAGTTTCCATAATGCCGATGATTCACCATGTCTCAAACTGTGACAGCTGCTCATATTGTCTTCGATAACGGCGTAATGGCATGTCTACCTCAACTCTTCCTTTGTAAACGATTCAACACACTCAAACAAGCTTTGGTTACCTGTTTTATACTCCATGGAGAACGACGTTCAACGCCTTCTACCGGCTATACGTAATGCGCTATCACGCTGCATTTCTAATCATTTGCATATCTCCCCGACATGTACCTTCATGCCAAGTTTCGTTACAATCCCGCAATTATTTCTTGGTGCCCAAATTTTTTTGTCCATGAGTATATACGGAATAAGTAAATTAATTCTATTATTCCATAACTATAATTTTAAGTAAATCAACTTTCTTATTTTATAACAAGTCAACATACTGTGCAAAAGAATAGGCATCATTACACTTGATTTAAAAAAAATTAATAACTTCTGAGTAGTAGAATTACTAATAATAAAAATAATGAAAGAAACATTAGTTCCGTTATTTGCATAAATTTTCCTTACCTACATATAAATACTTTCACATTTTTTAATTCAAATTTCTATCAATCATACAACAAATTATATTTCTTTCTATTGTATATGTATATATTACAAAAAGAAGCATCATTGGTTGTAAGATTAATCAGTGAATACGTTCATGGAGAAGAAAGAAAAAGTCATATGCATAAAATTTGTATAGTATTTTATATTTTTTAAAAAGTTTTTTTGTTTATAGCAATTCTTAATTTATTTGCCTGTAATTTGTTCAAGTTTTTTATGCCTATATAATTAATTTCTTTTTGAATTTTTTTTGTCACCTTTAAAATACTTCCAACATTAATTCTGATGGCGTGTCATTGGTAAATATTTTATTTTACATTTCGTTTTAGAATGCTTACTTTTAGATAAATATTTTGGTTTAATTGACATTATTATTTATAGTTAGAATTTTTATAGTTTGTATAGTATTTTTCATTTTTTATTATGTGTAATTTGTTGTTTGTAGTTAAATTGGGGATGATTACTACGTTTACCTTCTTTTTTCAATGTTTCATTTTCAGAAATTGGCTAATTTTTGGTCTGCTACCATTTTTTTACTATGCAATTCGCTGAAATGTGATGGCTTGATCAGTAATTACCGGTATGAACTCTCATTATTTCTTTCCAAAGTATGGAACAGTATTAATTGCATTGAATCCATTACGTTAAATTTTGGCTCATAGGTTTTAAATTTTAGAATATTTAATCAATTATAAAAAAAATTCTGATTTACATAAACATTAATTTGGGTTTCCTAATGACTTTTTAAATATTTAGGTTTTTTTTTAACCTCTTAATAGTATTAAAATTGTGTTTGATTTCTTAGACTATTATATATTGGGATATTTTATGATTTGTAAAATTGGTGTTTTGTTTATATATATATATATATATTGAAGACTTACATATTCATCGAATTCAATGTTACTAACACTTATAACAAGGTAAAGGAACTTAAAAATAAACTCTTCAATTCACATAACCACTGAATAACATAATTGAAATACATGATGTATTGAAAACAAAATCACGTTTATGTTAGACAATTTCAACTATATAGTCTGTGTGAATAAAAATTATGATAAAATAATAAAAGTTTATGATTGCGTGTGTTGTTATTTTTTCATAATTTTAAAAATTAGCTGTATCTTTCTTTCAAATCATACAAGAAATACTTAACTTCTCATATATGTATCTCCAAATCTTAATGAAACTTTGAGTAATGGAGCAAACATAGGATCAAATACTTCAGTGCAAGCCTTAAAGATATATGACTGTATATATCAAGAAGTTGTGTCCCAGTTGACTCGAATTTAAATGGTGCGTAGAAAGGACATTAAACTGTCGCGTTAACGTAACGCAGACATATTTATTAGTTACGAGTTTTGATGAAAATGATAGTCACTTCTATGAATATGTTACAATTTCAGGATTATGGGATGTTGAAATGAGCGTATGAGTTTACACATGTAAAGATATTCAGATTAATTTGACATATGAGTACAGTTCATCGAATGATAGAAACATTAGGTGTATAATTTGAATGTCATATGTTCAGATCATTAGATTTTTTTTTTAAATAACTCTTTGTGACTGTAATACAAGACCTACTATGTTCTATCCATCATTCATATTACTTTTTGTAAGGATAAGAGATATTTTGTGAAATATTTCTTAGATACTTATATTAGAAATGCTAAGCAGTGTTGTCTTTCCAGAGCAAATGTTACATATTTAGAGAGCTCAGGATCAATTTTTTTATCCATTACGCTTTGATCTAAGCACGTTGAATATCACTCTTTCAAAGGATATAATCTCTTGTTCTTCAACGGCAGAATAAATGTTCTGATACAATTTGAGAGCAATACTTCAAAATTTGATTTCAACCTCTCCTGGAAATACAGGATGTTTCGAAACCCATGGGCAGAAATTTAAGGGCTGATGAAAACATCTAAACAAGCAGTTTTTACCAAACAAAGCAAAACGGAGAACAAGAGGTGAACCGTAAGATGGCGCTGTAATGGAAAGTATAATGCTCGAGTTTTCTTACACATCCTCATTTCTACCATTGCTTTCAAGAGATATGGCGGTGTACAGTAATCAGAAAAAAGCATTTCATTGATATGCATTTTCCGAGAAGACAAGAGTCAAACCAAAATTGTTCGAGCAATTGTATCGGTGCCAGTGTGAAACGGGAACCTTCGTCCCCGGCATGCATGATATACAGGGTGTGGTAGGAGAGTGCGGACCCCACGAGTAAAAAAGGACATTCAGCAAGAAGTGGAAGATCGTCCGGATATTAGCACACCAGAGGTTTCTAGTGCCATAAATGTGCCCCACTCAATTGTTTGGCGAATACTACGGGATAAAGAATTGCACACCTACCATGTGCAAAAAGTGCAATTCTTGATACCTGCAGATTATGCACCACGTGTCGAGTTTTCACGTTGAGTTTTGCAACAGTAATCGGAGCAGATTAATTAATTGCTCATGTGTTATTTACGAATGAATGTACTTTTACTAGTAAAGGAATTTCAAATATGCACATCCTTCATATGTAGGCAATTAGCAATCGTACATCCCACGTCACCATGCGTAACAGAAGCGTTTCAGCGTAAATGTTTGGGCTGGATTGGGTGTGACCATTTGATAGCCCATATTTTTGCCATTCGGACAGGACGTCAGAACATACTTCACATTTTTGCAAAGGTATTACTAGAGTTACTACAACCTATTGCAGCCAACATACAAGCAAATATGTGATTCCAGGACAAGGATCACCGCCCCATTTCAGATTGGTTGTGAGGAGTGCTTTAGACGGAAATTTTGCTGGCAGATGGTTTTTTTAACTTGGCTGGCATGCTCAGCCGATCTCTCCTATTCGGACTTTTCCTGTGGGGCCATTTGAAAAATCTCGTTCTAGTCTTGTATACAAAAGCCCCATCAACTCCGATGAGAATCTATTTGTGAGGATTTCTGTTGCTGCCGGTACCGTCCGAGAAATGCAGGGTGTGTCCGAAAATTGCACCACTCGCTACATCCCAGCTATAACGCCTACATTACTACAGGCGGTCTCTCTTTTGAGCAGTTTCTGTAATTTTTCCGTACTTTCTGTCCACAAAATGATTTAGTACCTCCTTTATCCATTCGGTGTTGCATTCTTTCATGTGACAATAACGGTTCTTTCGGTTCACCGTTTGCTCTCCACCAATGCATTATATGGTGAAAATTGCTTGCTTAGATGTTTTCTCTTTCACCCTTTAAATTTTTACTCATGAGTCCCGAAAAACACCCTGTATATTAATCATATTTTCGTAAGTGTAATTAGGATATTATTTATATTAAATTAGAATACATATTTTTGTTTTAATTATTATTACTAGAATTAGTTGGATATTTCTTTTTTAAAAATTTGTGATTTTAGTGCATGCTTTTGAATGTAATTTAAGTTTTCTATATTCTTTTAACATTCTTGATTTTTACAGATTGTTATATCTTTGCTCGGTGCTACACTATTGTGCTATGCGTAGTATAATTAATAAATTTTTATTGGAGTCATATTTTAATCTTGGTTACCTTTTTTTTTGTTAAATACGCTATTTTGTGTTATTTCATTCTAGTATTGGATTTTTTGTATGTGTTTGAGGAGTTTAAATGTATAACTTTATCATATTCTTTTCAAGGTAATTTAATATTTCCTTTATACTGTAAAACCAGTTAATTATAACACGTACTTTGTTTTTGGACTAGAGAAATAAGGTTTTTATCTTTTATATTTGATATATAATTTTTGATGCAAGATAATATTAGAATTTGAGATGGGATTAGATTCATTTGGGTAAAATTATTTATGTGGTGATGAAGGAGAAAATTAACTAATTTTCATTATGTTAAAAGCAGAAATAATGGTTCCTATAAGGTCTGTAGAACTGTTATGAAATTTAAAACCTGTATACTTTGGAAGAGAATGTATATTAACAACCAAGATACTATTAATAACTTTTCATGTGAAAAATCCATTGTAGTGGCATAAAATTTTAATGATATAAGCATAAATCAATCACTATAGATTTGATACAAAAACAATAGCACTATATAAATTGAAATAAAATTGTTTAAGTCATTTTTATTTACATAAGTTTGAAAAGTTGAAAACTCTATTGCAAAAATCGAGGCCATCTCTAGAAAACTAAAGTGGTGGGAAGACCACTATATCACTCATTAAAATATTATTTATCCATTTGAATTTACTGTTTTGTACTTTAATAGAAATATTTTGTGCCAAAGAGATAAAAACCATTTTTTTTTGTAATAATTATACAACCTCTGGCAGTAAAGTTCGGTCAATGAAGTCGGAACGGCCGATCTGACAACACTGGCGAAACAAAACGCCGAACCTGGGTAGCGACAGGTGTTGACCATCTGCCCCCACCTTTGTTTAGTTGAACATCGTTTGCGTTCCGTGTATGACTTGTTTTATAAAGTGCTTGTTTAGTGCGATGGTTCTTAACTGAGAGCAGGAAAAGGAGCGAACAAAAGATCAATTTAAAGCTTCGGTTTAAGCTTGACAAGACATCGAAAGAAACTCATGCGATGCTGGTACGTGTTTATGAAGATCAAGCACTGTCATGAAGTGTGTGTAAGAGTGGTTTGCCCGTTTCAGAGAAGGCTGGGAAATTTTTTTGACAACACCCCGTAGCGAAAGACTGGCGACCTCCGTCAGTGACGAAAACATTGAGAAAATGAAGCAATTACACACGAAAGATCATCGATTAACTGTGTGCATGATAGCTGATGAACTGCAGATTAACTTTGAATCCGTGCGACAAATCGTTAGCTAGAATTTAGGGATGAGAAAAGGGCCACATCACTTGACTGAAGATCAGAAGTAGGCATGTTTAGATGCTTCACAAGATTTTGTCGAAACGGTGGATGTGACACCAAGTTTCATGAACTGTGTTGTCACTGAGGATGAGTCCTGGTGTCTCAGGTACGACCCTGAAATGAAACGGCAAATCATGGAATGGTGTTCTCCTGTATCATCTTTCGGAAAAAGGTCAGAGCAGAAAAATCATCAAACGAAAGCATCAATGATGCTCGTCAAACGTGATACGAAACGTGACGAGGCTTTTGAACTCCATCGCAAAAGAAGACTTCTTGCAAAGTTTTCAGTATATGTAAAGCAGATCTCAGGGATGCATTGTCATGGGAGGTGACTATTTTGAAGGACAGTAAGGTAACTTTCATTAATATTTCATCTACGTTCATGTTATAGGACTATTCACCGAACTTTATTGTCAGAGGTTGTAGTAATAGTAAAAATAAAAAAAAATTAAAAAATAATTTATTAATTAAAAAAAATTAATTAAACATTAATTTATTAATTAAAAAAATAATTTATTAATTAAAAAATAATTTATTAATTAAAAGATAATTCATTAATTAACAAACTAATTTATTAATTAAAAGATAATTCATTAATTAACAAACTAATTTATTAATTTAAATAGTTATAAATTTAAAGAGAATGCCTAAATAAAAAAATGAACGATAGAATTGCGAATTAAATAGCAATTTTGAAAACAATTATAATATTGAAAGCGTTAAATATTTTGATTTACATATAAAAGAAATATTCTGAAAGATTTCCTTAACTAAAGATAATAATACTGATAGTCAATGTTTGCATATTATTAACATGTTCATGATAATACTGCAATTCCTGTTTCTCTTCCATAAGTGCCTATTCTAACAGCGCTTTACTTTGTCGTGAAAACCGAAATAAAGTGAAAAATGAAATTTTATTACCATTGTTTCTCTTTATTTTTTAACGCTACTGTTGTAATGTTCTTTGGTACATATTGTTATTTTTTTGGTTTAAGCGAACATATTGTAACTAACTGTGGCATCGAATAGAGGTTTAGAATCGTGTAAAAATTTATATAACACTGTTACAGTGTCAACAACGTTACTAAACGAGCTAAATTGTTAGAGGTACGCACCACGTGATGAAGCATTCAAGTAGTAGTCATCAGTGGTACACACTGGCGTGAGTGTGTTTAAGATGTTACTAACTATCTAATAAATAAATATAATATCAAAGATAGTAAAAAGAAAACATTAATGCAGAATTAATCATACATTAAGTTGTATGAATGATTATTTCAATAGGATTAATTTTAGTAAAGTTTTCTTAAAAAACTACTTTCATCAAACTAAAAATATTACAATAAAAACATTTTTAAGTGTAGCAAGAAAATGGTTAGATTTGATATTTTATTTATTACAACACTAAAATTATGAAGAACAAACTAAATGTCAATGTACAAAATAAATAAAATCTATGGACAATGAGCATCAACATATGTCGCTACTGGAGATCTGAGCATTTTAAAATATCATGTTTTGAGAAATATAATATAGTTACAATGGTACATGTTTGAGGATTATGATTTTTAATAGTAAATATTTCATTAAAAGAGATATTTTTGATGAGACTTAAATATAGTTCATCCAGAGTAGCATTTAGAGGGGATACTACTACATTTTTATGTATCAATAATACACAGTTTTAAAAAAGATTAAAGACAGTATAAAAATACTTGAAATAGAAAAAAAAATTAGAGAAAAACACAAAGATTTAAAAATATTCCGTCATTTGGTATGTTAATAAAATTCCTAGTAATTATGTCATTATTTGCAAATATTACTATAATTTAATTATTAATAAGAATCTAGAAGGGAATAATGCATATTTAGAATAAAAAAACTTTAGTGACTAAGAAAATAAAAATGGAATTACAATTCTAAAGAAACATAGGAATACGAATTAATAAAATTAAAAATCCTCAATTACATATTACTCCAAAATTTCATTGAGATCATATTAAATTTAGAACATTCACTAATGGATATAGTATTTACATTACAAAAACAGTTATGTGATTATAAAACATAATACGCAAGAATGAACCGCAAGAGACGTTAGTATCACATGAAAAAATGAAGCTCCAAACGGATATAGGAGGCATTAAATAATTTTATCGGCAGCATGTGTGGCAAAATTATAGTAGCTGCAGAAAAGAGCCTGTGGTAATTCTGGCATTACAGTTGGAATGTAGAGAGTGGCGCAGTTTTTCAACACACCAGGCATTTCTGGGATAGCGTCGGTAGCAAATCCTCGCAAATAGAGCCT